>AP027106.1:27156377-27158877 GCA_028142955.1 Pinctada fucata
TAAAATAAATAACTGGCGAGCAGAAGCGATCGAGCCAGCATTTGGACTTGAATTGTCAGAAAATGCTGTCTATTTCCTCTTTTTTAGTATAATCATATTTGGAGTTTATACTCTATTAAATACCTTTGTATATTTGCATTTATATGGATGTGAAATAACTCAGATTAATTATACTATTTGAAAGAAAATATGAAAATTTTATGAAAACTGCCCTAATAATTGCGGCTAGCTAGACAGGGGATGCACCTCTAGCTTGCTGTTCAATTTCGTGCTCTATTGTGAGTGCTGTCTGATCTTCTTTGAATTGATTGAATGAATGATAGGTAATGATATGGACCCAACTCGAAAAGCTCACTCAGTTTGCCTTAAATTATTTGTCTTTGTATCTGTCTGTTTGTCTATCTGTCTGTGTCTGTCTTTATGTATGTCCTTTCCTTTCTTTCAATAAAAAGACTTGTCTGTTTGTACGTGTGTCTATTTACATGTCTGTATCGTTGTGTGTGTTTGTCCGTCCGTCTGTGTGTGTCTGTCTGACAGTGTATCTGTGCTTTGTGTTTGATGGTTTTTATGTTTGTCGTATGTGTGTGTCTGTCTTGTCTGTCTATCTGTGTATGTTAATTAGTGTCTGTCTATCTGTGGGTGAGTGCCTCTGTATATCTTTTTGTGTCTGTCTCTCTCTCTTAGTTTGTCTTTCTTCTTCAACGGAAATTTTCTGAAATGCTGTGACAAATTGAGGTGATACTGAAAATCATAGTAATGTGTATTTGTCTTTTTGATGTTAATATGTCCATGTCTGTCTACGAGTGAGTACGTCTGTTTGTGTTTATATGTCTGTCTATCTGTCTGTCTGTCTGTCTGTCTGTCTGTCTGTCTGTCTGTCTGTCTGTCTATCTATCTGTGAGATTCTCTGTATGTGTGTCTGTGTCTATCTGTCTTTCTTTGTGTCTGCTTTTGTTACTGTCATATAGTATATATCTGTTTTTCTCTGTATTTGTCCGTCCCATGCTTATCTGTCTTTTCTGTCTGTATGTCGCTGTGTGTCTGTCAGACTCTTTATCTCTTTTTGATTGCATATTTGTCTTTGTGTTTGTCCGTCTTTGTGTCCCCTATTCATATGTCTGTCTTAGTGTCAATTTATTTATGTGCCTGTCTGTGTGTCTATTAGTGTCTGTGTGTCTGTCTTTAAGTGTCTGTCTGTGTGTTTGTCTATTTGTCTGTCTGATTTACTGTCTGATTTACTGTTTGTATGCCAGTCCGTATGTCTTCTTTATAGATTTTTTTCCTTTCTGCCAGTCAGACTGTCTGTCTTGAAATAATTCTTACTCAAGATTAGCTCTGAAAGGTCAAGGACAAATGTGTGGCTACAGTTTAAACCTATAAGTTAAGGCCAATCGAATAGGTCAAGGTCAATACGAAATATATCAAGTGTTTTGATGTTTTGATATCAACGTAATATATAATCTACTATAACACGGGGGAAAGTCTACTATATTGCAGAATTTCCCTCGTGGAAAAACTACTATATAGTACATTTTCCGGGGGGGGACTATATAGCCATTTTTACAGCTAGGGGAAAGATGGCTATGGGGAAAGACTACTATATAACACCGGTATTGTTCACTGATATTAATAATAGTATAGCTAGGGATTGTATGGTATTCAAGATCAGTTACTGATATTTTTACATTAAAAAATGCATAAATGTGTTTGTGATGGTGTGTGTGTTTGTGTTCCTCGAGCAATTCTTCGATAAGATACCCACTCACGATAGTAAAAACAAAATATTGAATTACTATGACCTAAGTATCACAAGTGAGTTGAACCATGTAAACTGGCCAACACTAGAAAACGAAAGAAACATACAGAGTCACAATGCTTTATACATTTATCATAGGTTCCAGTATGTATAGGATAAAGACCGAGTTGAGGTCTGTATGAAGGTTAGATGCCCAAGGAGAGACCAGGGTGGTGTTTAAAGACCGAGGCCGAAGGCCGAGGTCTTTAAACACCACCCTGTTCTCTCCGAGAACATTTGATTCTTTTGTTATTCATCGGTCATTTTATTTCATAAAGACCGCGGACGATTCTAAATGTACCTAGGTTTTATGAACGTTCACTGAAGTGTGGAGGTCAATAAAAAACAATGAGGGGCGGAGAAAAGAAAATTGTTTCAGTCGCGGATGTGAAATTGTTTTGATTATTAAGGGTACTCGGTCATAGTATAGAAAATATTGTGTTTCAAGTCCGCGAAAGAATCCTTTAATGAGAATTGTGAACAGAATCTTGTATCCCTAAAAACTCAAAATGCCATCTCAAATCAATCTAGATCCCTATAGCGATTCTTCTAAATGCTCTCCAAATAAATATATATTGAGGAACTTGATGGATTATTGTCCTTACTTGATTAGAAAACCTTTCCTTAAATATAATCACCTATTCAAAATTCTCTATGGAAAAAGAACTTATTGTTTACCTGTTATTTTCTTCTCTGATCGAATAC
>AP027106.1:27163877-27166377 GCA_028142955.1 Pinctada fucata
TCTTTCTGCATGTATTTATCTTTTTACTTGTCTGTATATGTGAAAGGGTGTTTGTTTGAGTCAGTCTGTTATTTTGTGTTTAGGTGTCTGTCTCTCTCTCTTAGTTTGTCTTTCTTCTTCAACGGAAATTTTCTGAAATGCTGTGACAAATTGAGGTGATACTGAAAATCATAGTAATGTGTATTTGTCTTTTTGATGTTAATATGTCCATGTCTGTCTACGAGTGAGTACGTCTGTTTGTGTTTATATGTCCGTCTGTCTGTCTGTCTGTCTGTCTATCTGTGAGATTCTCTGTATGTGTGTCTGTGTCTATCTGTATGTCTTTGTGTCTGCTTTTGTTACTGTCATATAGTATATATCTGTTTTTCTTTGTATTCGTCCGTCTCATGCTTATCTGTCTTTTCTGTCTGTATGTCGCTGTGTGTCTGTCAGACTCTTTATCTCTTTTTGATTGCATATTTGTCTTTGTGTTTGTCCGTCTTTGTGTCCCCTATACATATGTTTGTCTTAGTGTCAATTTATTTATGTGCCTGTCTGTGTGTCTATTAGTGTCCGTGTGTCTGTCTTTAAGTGTATGTCTGTGTGTTTGTCTATTTGTCTGATTTACTGTCTGATTTACTGTTTGTATGCCAGTCCGTATGTCTTCTTTATAGATGTTTTTCCTTTCTGCCAGTAAGACTGTCTGTCTTGAAATAATTCTTACTCAAGATTAGCTCTGAAAGGTCAAGGACAAATGTGTGGCTACAGTTTAAACCTACAAGTTAAGGCCAATCGAATAGGTCAAGGTCAATACGAAATATATCAAGTGTTTTGATGTTTTGATATCAACGTAATATATAATCTACTATAACATGGGGGAAAGTCTACTATATTGCAGAATTTCCCTCGTGGAAAAACTACTATATAGTACATTTTCCAGGGGGGGGGACTATATAGCCATTTTTACAGCTAGGGGAAAGATGGCTATGGGGAAATACTACTATATAACACCGGTATTGTTCACTGATATTAATAATAGTATAGCTAGGGATTGTATGGTATTCAAGATCAGTTACTGATATTTTTACATTAAAAAATGCATAAATGTGTTTGTGATGGTGTGTGTGTTTGTGTTCCTCGAGCAATTCTTCGATAAGATACCCACTCACGATAGTAAAAACAAAATATTGAATTACTATGACCTAAGTATCACAAGTGAGTTGAACCATGTAAACTGGCCAACACTAGAAAACGAAAGAAACATACAGAGACACAATGCGTTAAACATTTATCATAGGTTCCAATATGTATAGGATAAAGACCGAGTTGAGGTCTGTATGAAGGTTAGATGCCCAAGGAGAGAACAGGATGGTGTTTAAAGACCGAGGCCGAAGGCCGAGGTCTTTAAACACCACCCTGTTCTCTCCGAGAACATTTGATTCTTTTGTTATTCATCGGTCATTTTATTTCATAAAGACCGCAGACGATTCTAAATGTACCTAGGTTTTATGAACGTTCAATGAAGTGTGGAGGTCAATAAAAAACAATGAGGGGCGGAGAAAAGAAAATCATTTCAGTCGCGGATGTGAAATTGTTTTGATTATTAAGGGTACTCGGTCATAGTATAGAAAATATTGTGTTTCAAGTCCGCGAAAGAATCCTTTAATGAGAATTGTGAACAGAATCTTGTATCCCTAAAAGCTCAAAATGCCATCTCAAATCAATCTAGATCCCTATAGCGATTCTTCTAAATGCTCTCCAAATAAATATATATTGAGGAACTTGATGGATTATTGTCCTTACTTTATTAGAAAACCTTTCCTTAAATATAATCACCTATTCAAATTCTCTATGGAAAAAGAACTCATTGTTTACCTGTTATTTTCTTCTCTGATCGAATACAGGGTAGGAAGGGTACCTTTCAGAAAATTTCAGAAAATTATTGGGATGTACAACAAACTATTTTACTACTATGGCCTGATAATTGCTACCGTCCACCCGATAATTTGCATGGTCAGTTTCATTTTGAAAAACAGGGGTGTATTAAATATTTGGATTTTTATTTTTCTAAAAATTGAAGAAAATCTGCGGTTTGTAAGTCGGACAAAGACCTCGTTGAGGTCTATATGAAGGCTAGATGCCCTCGGAGAGAACAGGGTGGTGTTTAAAGACCTCAGCCTTCGGCCTCGGTCTTTAAACACCACCATGTTCTCTCCTTGGGCATCTAACCTTCATACAGACCTCAACTCGGTCTTTAGCCTATACTTAGTTTCGTATTCGAAGAAATGGCCAGGGTATTTCTATGTGTTGAGACTTAAATATTTTGTATAGAAGGCATAATTAGTGAAAAAAACTTTGAATTTTGGGGTCTATATGAGTTTGGAGGGATGTGAAGAAGAGAACTGGACATCAGTTTTAGCCATTGATTCATATAGTAAACAACCTTTGGAGATGAAGGCGAAGCGAGTACCGCGCGTCCTGGGCTCATGACGTTGGTAGTGACGGAGGGGTACTTCACACT
>AP027106.1:28516377-28518877 GCA_028142955.1 Pinctada fucata
CTCAGTTTGCCTTTAATTATTTGTCTTTGTATCTGTCTGTTTGTCTATCTGTCTGTGTCTGTCTTTATGTATGTCCTTTCCTTTCTTTCAATAAAAAGACTTGTCTGTTTGTACGTGTGTCTATTTACATGTCTGTATCATTGTGTGTGTTTGTCCGTCCGTCTGTGTGTGTCTGTCTGACAGTGTATCTGTGCTTTGTGTTTGATGGTTTTTATGTTTGTCGTATGTGTCTGTCTGTCTTGTCTGTCTATCTGTGTATGTTCATTAGTGTCTGTCTATCTGTGGGTGAGTGCCTCTGTATATCTTTTTGTGTCTGTTTTCCTTTCTGCCTGGATATCGTCCAGTGTGTGTCTGTCTGTGCGTGTGTCTGTGAGTTTTTCAGCCTGTATCTTTCTGCATGTATTTATCTTTTTACTTGTCTGTATATGTGAAAGGGTGTTTGTTTGAGTCAGTCTGTTATTTTGTGTTTAGGTGTCTGTCTCTCTCTCTCTTAGTTTGTCTTTCTTCTTCAACGGAAATTTTCTGAAATGCTGTGACAAATTGAGGTGATACTGAAAATCATAGTAATGTGTATTTGTCTTTTTGATGTTAATATGTCCATGTCTGTCTACGAGTGAGTACGTCTGTTTGTGTTTATATGTGTTTGTGTTTCTGTCTGTCTGTCTGTCTGTCTGTCTATCTGTGAGATTCTCTGTATGTGTGTCTGTGTCTATCTGTCTGTCTTTGTGTCTGCTTTTGTTACTGTCATATAGTATATATCTGTTTTTCTTTGTATTTGTCCGTCTCATGCTTATCTGTCTTTTCTGTCTGTATGTCGCTGTGTGTCTGTCAGACTCTTTATCTCTTTTTGATTGCATATTTGTCTTTGTGTTTGTCCGTCTTTGTGTCCCCTATTCATATGTCTGTCTTAGTGTCAATTTATTTATGTGCCTGTCTGTGTGTCTATTAGTGTCTGTGTGTCTGTCTGTAAGTGTCTGTCTGTGTGTTTGTCTATTTGTCTGTCTGATTTACTGTCTGATTTACTGTTTGTATGCCAGTCTGTATGTCTTCTTTATAGATTTTTTTCCTTTCTGCCAGTCAGACTGTCTGTCTTGAAATAATTCTTACTCACGATTAGCTCTGAAAGGTCAAGGACAAATGTGTGGCTACAGTTTAAACCTAAAAGTTAAGGCCAATCGAATAGGTCAAGGTCAATACGAAATATATCAAGTGTTTGATGTTTTGATATCAACGTAATATATAATCTACTATAACATGGGGGAAAGTCTACTATATTGCAGAATTTCCCTCGTGGAAAAACTACTATATAGTACATTTTCCGGGGGGGGGGGGGACTATATAGCCATTTTTACAGCTAGGGGAAAGATGGCTATGGGGAAAGACTACTATATAACACCGGTATTGTTCACTGATATTAATAATAGTATAGCTAGGGATTGTATGGTATTCAAGATCAGTTACTGATATTTTTACATTAAAAAATGCATAAATGTGTTTGTGATGGTGTGTGTGTTTGTGTTCCTCGAGCAATTCTTCGATAAGATACCCACTCACGATAGTAAAAACAAAATATTGAATTACTATGACCTAAGTATCACAAGTGAGTTGAACCATGTAAACTGGCCAACACTAGAAAACGAAAGAAACATACAGAGACACAATGCTTTATACATTTATCATAGGTTCCAATATGTATAGGATAAAGAACCGAGTTGAGGTCTGTATGAAGGCTAGATGCCCAAGGAGAGAACAGGGTGGTGTTTAAAGACCGAGGCCGAAAACATTTTGATTCTTTTGTTATTCATCGGTCATTTTATTTCATAAAGACCGCGGACGATTCTAAATGTACATGTACCTAGGTTTTATGAACGTTCAATGAAGTGTGGAGGTCAATAAAAAACAATGAGGGGCGGAGAAAAGAAAATTATTTCAGTCGCGGATGTGAAATTGTTTTGATTATTAAGGGTACTCGGTCATAGTATAGAAAATATTGTGTTTCAAGTCCGCGAAAGAATCCTTTAATGAGAATTGTGAACAGAATCTTGTATCCCTAAAAACTCAAAATGCCATCTCAAATCAATCTAGATCCCTATAGCGATTCTTCTAAATGCTCTCCAAATAAATATATATTGAGGAACTTGATGGATGATTGTCCTTACTTGATTAGAAAACCTTTCCTTAAATATAATCACCTATTCAAAATTCTCTATGGAAAAAGAACTCATTGCTTACCTGTTATTTTCTTCTCTGATCGAATACAGGGTAGGAAGGGTACCTTTCAGAAAATTTCAGAAAATTATTGGGATGTACAACAAACTATTTTACTACTATGGCCTGATAATTGTTACCGTCCACCCGATAATTTGCATGGTCAGTTTCATTTTGAAAAACAGGGGTGTATTAAATATTTGGATTTTTATTTTTCTAAAAATTGAAGAAAATCTGCGGTTTGTAAGTCGGATAAAGACCTCGTTGAATATATGAAGGCTAGATGCCCTCG
>AP027106.1:28526377-28653877 GCA_028142955.1 Pinctada fucata
TAGGTGTGGCATTCTTTGAAATACTATATCTCATATGATATTCTACTTACAGTCTAATGGATATGTTGTTTTGTCGTGCTGCTTATAATTTGGAAGAGCGCCTGCTATCTATGGTATTTGGTTTAAAAAAAATAAGACAGGAAATTGATGTTTTAGAAAAAAGGAAGACAGAAAATTGATGTTTTGAAAAAAAGACAACCAGGAGAGCTACTGTCTCGTTAGATACTTCTTGTTATGCTTGCTGTCGGACGGGTACATCCGTTGCCTCGCCAAAAAAAAGTAATTTTGAAGATAATATTATCTTAAACTTATTTAGACATCACAAAATAAATAGTTGAAATTAAATCATTTATCATTTCTTCTTATTATTTTTTGGCCCATTATCAAAATACGTTAATGAGGGTTGAATGCTATTTTTTTAAGATAGAAACTTTCGATGTATGTTTTAGATTACGTTGACCATCAATTTTGTTCGATAGGTTCTTTTTCGTTGCGCTCATGTGTCTGTTTTATGTACATTTTGCATAGATAATTATAATCATGATAAATGAACTTCAAAATTTGGGGGATATTTTGATAAAAATTGCTTATTCCAGTTTGAATATTTTCACTAATTCTGGGTACTTGACAGAGAGGATATTCAGCATCAACTGAGCCAAAAATAATAGATTTTAAAACTTTAAATAAGGAGAAATTAAGGTTAGGAAATAAGTGTAAAAATGCATGAAAAATTCAGGAATTACATGAAATACTTGGTAAATTTCAGGAATTACATTTATTAAATGCGATCATACATATATATATATATGCACAACCAATGTAATTCCCTGAGATGTTTCTATTGAAAGAAACGTGCTGCTATTCGTGTATTAATACCCGTGACGTCACAATGCATAAGATCTAAAGAAGCATGTCGCGACTGCTGTTCTAGCCTGCAAACTGAGCACGCGGTGACCTGAATTTTAACGTCACCCTTTTACCTAGAAAACACGATTTCAGATGGTGCATATATATAGAATAAATGTCATAATGTGTGTTTTGTTACGGGTATACAACACACAGCAAGTGCATTTATCGCATTACATGTACGATAAATGCACTTGCTGTGTGTTGTATACCCGTAACAAAATACAAATTAAGACACTTATTCTCTATCTATATACCAAGAGATAACAAAAACATGTAATTTAATAGCCCTTTGACAAACTGATTTCCTTTTTTAAAAATTGCACGACTTGTATGAATCATCAATTATCTTACATTTTACCGATATCAGTTCAACAGAATATCGCATACAAAGTATTGTCGAATAGACTTTTTAAGGCCTCAAATCTGACATACCTCCTACATGTAGCAGTGAAAATATTCTTTTCGTTAAAATCAAATCTGCAACTAAGTGATCGATGCTCTGCCTTTACGTTTAAATGCATATATTGAAATTCACGTGTTGTACATCAATAATCCAAAATTCGCGGATTACCTGAGCAGTATCTATCCTTCGGAGCTTGAAGTCAAAGAAACTATAGAGACAAATAATTCAGCATCCTATTTGGACATAATGTTGTCCTACGACACTGATGGTCACATGAACACATCACTCTATGACAAACGTAACGACTTCAATTTCAGCATTACAAACTTTCCTTTTCTGAGTAGCAACATCCCTTCATCGCCTGCTTATGGCGTGTTCATATCTCAGTTGATACGCTATGCCAGAGCAAGTACCAAATATACGGATCTTGTTCTGAGAGCTAAGCTTCTTTCAGATAAGCTTCTCAGTCAGGGATATCTTTGTGACCGACTAACATCGTCACTGAGGAAGTTCTACGGTCGATATGGGGAACTCGTCATACACTCTGATGTCCCACTTTCCAGAATGGTGGATGATATTCTGTCATAGACCATTTGAACCATCCAACCAAAGATTGTACTCTATATCTTCCAAAATGGAAGTAACCGGATGTGACAGTTCTACCGAATTGAAGCGACGGGTGTTGCATGCAAGCAGGAGATGCTTACTCTTCCTGGGCACCTGGTCTCACACTCATATCGGGAGTTCGCTTCTTTTCATATGGTGGAGGTTTTTGTTTGTTTGCTTTGGTTCCTGTTTTATCCTGCTTTTGTATGCCTTCGGTTTCTGATTTTCTGGGTTATCGATTTTGTGCTATAAACAGGGATATGGTCATTATCCATATTTGTCACACCTCACTGTATGGCAATCGTGAAGATTTCAGCTTCCACGTATCTAAAAGATCATTCATGGGTAGCAACATTCGGTCTTCTCCTGCTTATGAAGTTTTTGCTTCTCAGTTGACACTGCACGCCAGGGCATGTTCCAAATATGAAGATTTCATCGTTAGTGATAATGCCGAAGGGTCCCAACTCTATACCTTCTTGAGGAAAATATCATACCAATTTCCATGCACCGGACACGTGTTTCGAATATTAAATTCTCATCAGTGATGCTTCTTGGCTTGCAAATAAGCCATTTGTTCAGGGTTATATATAATACAACGGGTGAAATAATCAGTGAGGAAATTCTTCTGCTGTTTTCATCACCAAACACGAAATATTTACAAGATATGTACATTAATATGTACATCGAAAAAATCACCAACTTTGACAAGTTTTCATGGAGATGTTGCTACGAGTGTTGTATGCAATCAGGAGACGCTGACTCCCAGGGCACCTGGTCTTACTTCGGAATTTTATTCATTCCGAAGATTCAACCATGATATTGGAAATTCTAATAATTTTGCCTTGCCTTCTCGAGATTGTGACTAAATAACTGATGTGTACTTCTTTGATTATCATTCTTGTACTGCGCTTTGTTTTATTTTGTTTTTTGTATTTTTGTCTCCTTTATGAATCAATTCATGTAATATCAACATGCATATGTTTTATACATGTCGCTTAATTCTATAGACATGCATGTATTTGTATCAGAAATGCAAGACAATAATGAAAAATCAAATTCAAGACATTGTGGTCCCCAACTTTAAGGGTGTTTGTCTTTAAAGAAATGCTTGCAGACTCCCTCCTATTCTAATATCACCATAGAGAGGTCTTGTCACACAAAAAAAGAAATACACATGTGAAATATGAAAGCCCTATTACTTTCCATTCAAAAGTTATGTTCAATGGACAAGTTTGTGAAAGTAGGTCAAATTTCAAGGTCAATGTTACAAGGTCAACATTTATTGTATCCATGGAAAGGTCATTTCACACCTAACACATCAGAAATATGAAAGCCTTATTACTAAAAGTTTTAAAGTTATGGCCAAGGTTAACGTTCTTGAAAAGTAGGTAAAAACCCAATGGTCAATTTCACAAGGACAAAAATTGTTGGTAACCGTGGAAAAATCATGTCACAAGAGATACACATGTAAAATATGAAAGCCCTATCACTTCCCATTCAAACATTATGGTCAATGTTAAAGTTTTGGTGACTGAAGGACAGACGGACGAACGGAAAGACGAACATGTTTCATGTCCCCGTGCTTTCATAAAAAGCTTCCGCCTTATTCGCCCGATCTTGCTCAATCAGACTCTCATCTATTCCCAAAAGTGAAAGCAGATATTTCTGACACCAACTTCCGGTCCCATGATGACGTTATACTTGCAGTGAATAGCTTTCTTATCACTCAAGGTAAAGAGTACTGTACTGTATCAAAAGTGGTATTGATACCCTTAAGCACCATTGGCAAAGTTGTATAAATTCTGAAGGGGATTATGTAGACAAATAATTGAAAATGTCTGATAAAATTAAAATCCATCAACACGAGGCTCACATTATATCAATCAGTCCTCGTAAATATGTTGCATGTTGAGAATAAATAAAGGAAACGCAAGCACAGCACCCCCTCTCAATTGCCGGTTTTATTAATCAGCAAAATGATCATAAAATCATGTTTAATGCAAGCTTCACCTTTGACCCTTAAACTTACAAAAATCATTAGGGTTCATCCTCTCCACCGAGGATCTCTCATTTGATAAAGGTTGGGTGATCTTGTCCTCTATGCTGTTCACAATGATTTCAAACGGTGACCTTGACAATGAAAATCAATAGCGTTCATCCTCTACCCATGGGGAATATTTGTGGAAAATTTCTGTTTTTACAATTGCTATGTTCAATATTCTGTTCAAAAGGAGTTCAATTCTGAGTCAAATGTGACCTTGGTTCCTTGACTTTGAATATTAATAGGGTTCATCTTCTCTCCATGGAAAACATTTGGGGAAGGCTTAATGTTTCTATGATGATTCCTTTTGGAATCTATGCCGTTCACAATAACTTAAAGCATAAGTCCACTTTGATCTTGACCTTTGATCATGTACCTTGAAATCAATAGGGTTTATCCTCTCCCATACGGAAATATTTGTGGAAGGTTTGCTGTTTCTATGATGCTTCATTTGGTTTCTTTGCTGCGCACAACCCTCTCACTTCTCCAATTATCCAGAGGTCTCGAAGAACGTACAATTGTGATGTAAAACAAACTCCTCACTGTAAGATGACATCACACTAACAAGACCTCGAAACGTAGAGGCCCAAGCGACACAGATGAATATGTAAATGGGTATAAAAAGAGGGCATGCGCAGCTACGTTAAGGCACTCCTCAGAAATGACGTCTTCAAATATGGCGCGAAATGACGTCAACCTCCGATTTTGACGTCATCATTACGGAGTCTAGTGTCGTTTGCAAATTTTGATACTCTTTATTGTCATTTATCATCTTTATACATGATTAAATTTTTTGCTGAATATGTTATAAGTTTTATCTATAGTAAAAATACTTGAATGGCATAACGTACTATACAAATATTTGATGAAAATGCTTGCCTAGCAACCACGTGCGGATGTTACTCAAAGTCTCAGAAAAGCTTGAAGGCTTTATGGATTCTTTTTTAAAATAGATGATTCGTTTTTTAAACTGACGTTAAACTAACTGAGGATACAGCTTTTCAATCTAAACAAAGTGAAAGCAAGGGAATAATAATGATAAGATCATAATAAATTCTCTATATTATATTATATATTATTCTCTATAGGCCAAATTTTTAGACGGGAGAGAAAATACTACCGACAACTTGAAAAAAGGGCTTAAAAAATGCTGGAAGTTACTAAGAAAGGTGGCGTGCGTAACATTCAGACTGGACTTTGTCAACTATAAATAATTGTACGACATGCATTTTCTTCGTGGTATTCTTTTAGATTGTAATTAGAATGAAAAAGAATTATGATATAAAATTTTCACGTCTCCCTGTTTGTTTTTGTTTTTTTCTTAGACCACGTAAATTGAATATCACAAGCTAAAATAAAAATTATAATCTAAATGTTAATAACGAAATGTTACAGAATTAATCTTCTCTTTCCTAATATCACATATTTTATGTGTACTGTAGAAAGCTCTTTTAATAAGTACAAGCATAAACGATATACGGAAACAATGCCTATTGATATCATGGTGCCTCTCACTGAGTCAACAATTAAAAAAAGCAAGAACTTCGTAAAAATTTTGAAAAATAAGATGTTTCCACTGCCAGGATCGAACTCGCTATCATGGAATTTGCAGTCCTGCGTCATCACCACTACGCCACCGCACCGTTGCGTTAATAGGATGAAATTGTAAAATACATTTCACTGATTGCCAAAGATTTAATCTTTTCACTTTTTTGATTGAAATACGATGAAATTTTCCTCAATTAAACAACATAGTATTTATTTCATCTTCTCAGGTAAACATTTGTGTTTTAAGGCCACAAAACTATGAGAACGAAATCGGCGAAGTCGACCTTGATTGTTATAAACTACGAGTTGCTTCCCTTCGCTAGTCACATATAAGTTTGAAAAAGATATCGTCGTAGGGTGATGGTATAAAATTGCATGGCGCAGGCTGAAATTACAATGCTATGTGTTGGGTCGCGTTAAACTAGTCCGATAGATGGTTGTCCTCCATGATCTAAGTAGGCACTTTGTCAATTCTATCTATGACTATTTAAAATATATGACAATACTGGGCGTTTAGTGCTGTTCTAATCATTTTTAAGATAAAAATCGTCTTTTATTCCAAAAATATAAAAAAGAAGAAAAGTGCGCACTTGAACTCATAAATGGCAATACCTACAAGGTATTTTGGTAGTAAGCATAGGACTGTAATTACAGGAATGGCGTTGCGCCAGCTCGTTTTATACAATTCATTGTTTGCATGTTATAAATTGTTGTCAAGTGACTTGTGATGTGGCACATGACATCACTATTGGCTAAATCTGTAGTACAAGCTTAGTGTTAAACACTGATACCAAATACATAAAGAAATTTTATTGGAGGATATCCTTTTTACATTATTGAAAATGTCTTTTAAAAATGTCACGAATATTGCAACGTAAAAACGAGGAGTGCCTTAACGTAGCTGCGTGCGTAATACAGTCCGTGCTCTGCCGGCGGCAGCGAGCTCATGTATGTAATCACCCGAGGAGTCCGACTGACATTCAGAGAGGACAGGTGGTCGGGGCCCTGTCTTCTTTAAAGAGGTTTGGACAGGGCCCGTCATGGAGTCCCGTCGTCACAGTCAGTCAGAGTGCAAGTTTCAAGGATGCGCTTGTACAAGACTGTAGATTGGTCAAGTACCAAGCCTAGTGTCCGTCTGGTGACATTAGGATCATATCCACCGTATAAAAGGCGTTTGATGATTCTGACGCATTTTCGATGGTTATGCTGCCTACCTTTGATCTTTTTTTTATTTTGTTTATCATATCACCATAAGAACAGGTTGTGTTATACCCATAGTAATGTACTCTGTTGCATGTATAGATCCGAATTTTAAAAGAAGTTGACTGTAATTTTTGTAAAATTTCCAGAAAGCCTAAACTAGTTTATGAAAGCGGAAACCTTGACCTAAAAGTTTTTTGGTAATTTGTAAATTTCTACTGTGAAAATCCAAAATATCAGTACATGCTCTAGCGTACCGGATGAGCTGTGATATGTAGTTGCCGTATGACGGTAATCTTGGAACATCACCGTCAAGCCAGGGGAAATTTACTATGTTGAATCCAAAATCATCGCTTTTGTCATATACACTTGTATGAATCTTTCCGTTTACAATTTTGATATTTAGGTCCAAAAACGGTGTTTCTGTATTTGAAAGGTTTCCCTTGTTAAGTGTTAATTCTTGTGGATAAATTTCATTCTTATATAATTCAAAAGCAGGATTGTCAATGGTTAGAATATCATCCAGATACCTAGAAGTATTATTGAAACATTTCAGATCATCAAATTTTCTTTGCTTTTGAAGATTTTGGGTACATTCTTTTCATAAAATAAATCTGCAACAAGAGGCGCACAGTTAGTACCCATAGGAATTCCTACAACCTGGTTGTATAGATCCTCACCAAATCTAACATAAATATTGTCCAAGAGGAAGGACAAGGCATTACACAGGTCACTACATGTCCATGATTTGTATGATTTGTAGTCTGTCGAGGAAAAGAAACCCTTCGATTTAGATGTACAAATGAAAGTTTTCGCTCTCGATCAAAACACCATTTAATGAGATTAGATAATCGATCATTGATTTTGTCATGAGGAAGTGTGGTGTACATATTAGAGAAGTCGTATGAAGAAATCGTATTGGCTTGGAAATTTCCAGATTTCATTTTGTCAATCACATTCCCTGAATTCTTAATAGACCAAAATAAATTTACATCGTTCCTGTTTAGAACCGTTTCACAATATTTAGTTATGTGTTCTTTAATAGCAGTAAGTGCTGACGTCAGATTTCTAGATAGAATTGTAGTGGAGCAGTTACTAGAATTAGCAATAAATCGAAATTTGTAAGGAGACTTGCGCAGTTTCGGTATGCAATATAGTGTTGGGAGATCAAATTTAGAAATAGAGATATTGAATGAAGACAGTTCACTGTTATGCTTGCTTAAAATGTTAGATGCACTTTCATTGATTTTGATATATGTATTAGTAGACGAAAGTTCCGAAACCAAAGTTGATATGTAGTAACGTTTTCAAATGATAATGGTGTTGTTGGCTGCAGGTTGTAAAATACCCAAAGTAATATACTCTGTTGCCTGTATTGGTCCGAATTTCAGAAGAGGTTGACAATATTTTTTGTAAAATTTCCAGAAAGTCTTTACTAGTTTGTGAAAGCGAAAACCTTGTCCCAAAAGTTTCTTGGTAATTTGTAAATTTCTACTATGAAAAACATCAGCATACCGGATAAGCTGTGAAATATAGATACCATAGGACGGTAATCTAGGAACATCACCGTCAAGCCAGGGGAAATTTACTATGTTAAATCCAGAATCATCTCTTTTGTCATACACACTTGTATGGATCTCTCCATTAACAATTTTGATATTTAGGTGATATTTAGGTACTTAAATTTTACTTCGAATTCGATCAGGTATACAATTTGTTTCATCGATGTAACAGAATTTGGCATCGATTTAGCAAATTTTAGCAACAGTGCGATAAGGAGATTCCAAGAAAAAGTGGCTTCGAACTTCAGTTTTTCGAAATAACATCATTTATATACAATGCACATACTATCATAACGGTTATTCCAAAAGAAATACGTAAAAAATATATCAATAAAATCTGACTTAAATCAAAACGTTATATCTTTGATGGCGAGCATAGTTTTGTATCTATTTATTTGTAAGTTTTTAAATCAAAGTGTTGTAGTCGTATTTGGTATCAACTTAATTATAATGGATTTGAGAAGAAAATAAAAAAAAATAGTTAAAGAAGATCCTGACGATAATATCAACAGCACTTACAACAGAGCAGAAAAATGAGCATCGACGAACCCCCAGTAAGCCAGAGGTGGGACCAGGGGCCCGGGAGGAGTAAGCATCTCCTGTTGGCTAGCCGCAGTCGCCGTCGATGTTCGCGCTCGAAGATGAAACAATATATAAATTGAATAATATCTTACGGCTGAGTGTCATCTCAACAAAGGCTTGACGATCGTTGCCGAATATCAATATTACATCAGCATAGTTTATTTTGAAACTTTTCTTTTCATGTCATAGATAATGAAATTTGATTGGACATACAGAATTCCAACATCTCATTGAAACATTATAAATCCACTCTCTTAACAATTTTAAGTTTTCAACAAATTTAATCATTGATAGAAATGACAATACGTATATAAAGATCAAAGTATAAATCAGTTTTTCAGTCTCAAAGACGAGAAGGTAAGGTATATGTAAAATGTACTCAAATTGAAAGCAAATACAAAAAGCAAAGAGAAATCTTTATTTGAGAGTAATTTAGCTAAAAGATATTTTTTGTAATTTATAGCAGAAGCAGCACAGAGAGTATACCCTTTTCAAAACAAAGATATATCCGGACGTTTTCTCAGGGAGAAAAGAGCAACTGTGTATGGGGAATGCAGTGAAACAGAAGGATGTTCTTACGAAGAACTCAGTGAAACTCCATACAGATGGGGATATCATCGAATAGTAAGCTACATTCTAAGTATAAGCTTTAAATGTATCATCCGATAGTAATACCAGGTGATATCATGCTGGACAATATTGGCGCAGTCATCGTACTTGGATACTTCTTTTACGTTTATTATGACACTCTTTTGAAATCCCTATAATTACTAATTAATTTTAAGGAAAGGGGAAGATCTCCAGCATGACAAACCTGCACCCACCCAGCGAAAGAAACCCACAAGAAAGGGATACGTAAATGACATCAGACAAAAATTACAAACCACAAAAATACACAACAAAAATTAATAGAACATCATACAAAACACGCACAAAAACATCAAACGTTAATGATAACACATAAAAGGAAGAAGACCAATGTTCACCCGGACCCGACTTTGGACGGCCATCTGCTATATGCAAATGGTGTGGTTATCCGGATTACGTGCGCACAACCCTCCCACTTATCCGGATACATAGAGGTGTCCATAGACGCACAATAGTTGTATAAACATAAATCTTCTCACTGTAAGGTGACGTCACGAACAAAAAGGTTAAGCGCAGCGGCCTTTTGTAACACAAATTATATGTAAAAAGATCCAAATAATTCTATGGCATGCGTATAACAGTCTGTGCTCTGCTGGCTGAAGCAAGCTTAAGATCAATCAACCGAGAAGTCTGATCAACTTTCAGACAGGACAGAGAATCAGGACCCAGTCTTCTCTGACGAGATTTAAACAAGGCCCGTCATGGAATCCTGTCGTCACGGTTGGCCAGTGTGCAGCGTTGGGAAAGACACTGGTACAAAACTGTAGATTGGTCCAGTACCATGCCCAGTGTTCATTTGGGACGATAGGATCATACCCTCGGTAAAGCAGGCGACCGACAATTTTCTTACATTTGTGGTTGAAGTTCGATCTGCCTTTTATCCTTCTGATTTTGTTTACTAAGTCGCCGTAAAATGAAGGTAATGTAATTCCCAATGATACATACTCTGACGCTGGAGTCGTCCCAACTTTTGAAAGAAGTTCAGAATAGTTATTGTAAAATTTCCAAAAATATTTTACAAGTTTATGCTTTCTAAATCCTTGATTGATAAGTTTCTTTGTAATTTGTCTATTTTTGTCATGGAAGTCCGAAACATGGGAACAAGCTCTAGCGTATCTGATGAGCTGAGAGATGTAAATGCCGTAGAACGGCAACCTTGGAACATTGCCATCAAGCCAAGGAAAATTAACTATGTTTAAGCTAATATCTTCTCTTTTGTCGTGTACCTTTGTCTGAATTTCTCCGTTATTGATTTTGATATCAAGATCCAAAAATGGTGTAGCTTTATCATCTGTGTTTGCTTTATTTAATGTAAACTCTGGTGGATAAGTTTGAGTTTTGTAAAGGTCAAAATGTGGGTTATCTATATTCAAAATACCATCAATATACCTAGATGTGCAGTTGAAACATTTCAAGTGGTCTAATTTCTTGAGTTTTTTGCAGATTTTGCATGAATTCCTTTTTGTATGTGAATAAAAACAAATCTGCAACACGAAGCGCACAATTAGTACCCATAGGAATTCCAATAACTTGCCTGTATAGAGTGTCACCAAATCTTATAAAAATGTTGTCTAAAAGAAAGGACAAGGCTTTGCACAACTTAGATCGAGTCCATGATTTGTATGATTTGTTTTCTACTGAAGAAAAGAATCCTTTAGTGTCAAAAGTACATATGAATGTTTTACCCTCTCGATCAAATCACCATTTCATAAGTTTCGATAAGCGATCTTTTATCTTGATCTTTGATCACATCAACCAAATTCTTTATTGACCAAATAAAATTGATGTCGCTATTATTGAATGTAGTTTCACAATATTTTGATACATGATATTTAATTGCTGTCAACGCTGATGTCAAATTCCTAGATAAAACTGTAGTAGTACAATTGCTCGAGTTAGCAATAAATCGAAATTTGTAAGGAGATTTGTGAAGTTTTGGCAGACTGTAAATAGTTGGTACGTCTGATTTCGAAATAGAGAGTTTAAATGAAGTAATTTTATCTTGGTGCTTTTGTAAAATGGAAGGGATTGTTTCATTGCTTTTATATAAGTATTGGTGGTAGGAAGTTCCGAAAGTAATACTGAAATGCAATAGCGCTTTCAAATGATTATAGCGTTGTTAGCCGCCTTGTCTGCCGTAGCAAAGAATACTTACTGTGCAAATCCTGAAGCTTAAATTTATAAAAATTAAGCCGATCTTGACGGTGCTTCCGAATAAAGATGAGGATTTTTTTAAATTGTCAATTCGGATATCTACAATGTCTAAATAAGACTTTTCCAGTCATTAAAAGAGTGTGGTTTGACTCCTTCCAACTTATACCATTTTCGTTTATAAACTTCCAACGCATCAGTTAGCACTTCCCGGCATTTAATGAAATCTATCTTGGATGGAATTCTTTATTTTCGGCCCTTTCTTTAGAAGATTACGAAGCCTCGATTCTTGAATTATTGACCGGTCTCCAGTAATTATATGACCAGCTGGTTCGTTAAGATATGCAGAGCTAGCGCATTCGCATGAAGTAGGACATGAATCATTTAAATTGACGTCCGAAGTGACTTTATAGTAATTAAAAATAAAACTTCGGACTGTTTTTTTTTATATCTATAATAGATAGTAGGGGTTCTAAATTTTCAAAATACAGGGATATCTTGCTTTGAACCCGGTAATCTAGGAAAATATTCGAGATGTTTAAAAGATCAAATCATTTGTTAATAAACTCAATTTTGATTAAAATTCTTTTTGGTTGAATACTTTTGATAGCCGGATAAAGTTTATTGAAACAAAAGCTAAGTAAACGATGGTGTTAAGTCTAAATCAGTCGGTATTTTTGTACATTGTAATACGCTAAAAGTTCCTCATCCAAGACAGATTTGAGTTTAACAGCCGCAATCAAAGACAGTGCGTGTATTAGTTCATGTCTTCCGTTATTGCAAGCTATGACTAGTAAATCGTTTAGCGAACGATGGATTCTGGATTGCCTTCTTAATTTTCTGTTGCGCCGTTTTCCGTGTGATCTGTGTTTCCTTTTAAGAAGTACTGATACCTTCATTGTAAATATGTAGCGTTTCAATATAAATTAGCGAAAGCATAGTAAGTTTTCCTACCAAAATTGGCTATTGTTATTGTGAAATCCGAAATATACTTATAAAATAACTGTGTTTTGGAATGTGATTGTACTGTGATGACCTACAATTGGTCCAGGAATTATGTCCCATTATGCGTGTTATGAGAAATTTGATTTCTGGATCCATTGTAGGTTATCACAGTATAATAACATTCCAAAAGACAGTCATTATATATATTTAGATTCCATTTTTCACGCTTGAAATGACGTTTAGATACGTTTAAAACTCAGCTGTTCTTACGTACCGTCATTGTTCAAATCAAACCAAGTCACTATGACGTCATAGTTCAAATCAAGCCACCGTGGTTATACTCCTGAAATCACAGTGTAAATTCTATACGGGCATATGTAAATATATTGCGATGCTTGAACGTTCTAATTTGCTCTGCTCTAATGAACACTAAGCATTTACGAACTATAACAAAATCTTGCGTTGGAAGGCGCGACTAGGCTGCCATTTTAAAAGTTTGTGCTCTGAGAAAATGTGTTCTTTGGATTAGAAAATGGGCATAAAATCTGATTTTTTTTAAATGTAGTGTTTGGACTGTGGCAAAGGCTCGAATAGCCTTACTTTCACGTCAGCATATAGATAATGTTATGCAAAAACCTTCTAAACACTCTTCACAGAACAATACTATTCGACCATGCATTTTTCGTACTTTAGCAAGCTATATATACGCCTTTTACATCGTGGATATGATCGTAATGTCACCAGACGGACACTAGGCTTGGTAATTGACCAATCTACAGTCTTGTACCAGCGCATTCTTAAGACTGCCTGACTGTGACTGACTGTGACGACGGAAATTCATGACGGGCCCTGTCCAAACCTCTTTAGAAAAGACAGGGCCCCGACCACCTATCCTCTCTGAATGTCAGTTCGACTCCTCGATTGATACCATACATGAGCTCGCGTCGGCAGAGCACAGATTGTATTACGTACGCCCCCTCTTTTTATATCAATTTACATATTCATTTGTGTTGATTGGGCCCCTTCGTTTTGCGGTCTTGTTTGTGTGTGGTCATCTTACAGTGAGGAGGTTGTTTTACACCACAATTGTACGTTTCTTCTTGGAAACTGGAGAAGTCAGAGGGTTGCGCGCACGTTATCCAGGATAACCACACCATTTGCTTCTTGTATGGCAAATGGCCGTCCAAAACCGGCACCGGTTACTCATTGGTCTCGTGGGTTTATGTGTAGTCTTTTGTGTTTGATGTTGAAATGTCGTTTTTTTGTCTCTTAGTTTGTTCGTCTTTGTGTTTTCGCATCGGGTGTTTTGGTGTTTTGCTGTTGATGCTGCAACAGGATCTGGTTGGAGATCTCCTCCTTTCTCTTTATATAAAGGTAAACGAATATTCGTAACTGACCATATGTCACTCATTTATATCATTAACAAATAAATTTATAATGTTGCCATTCACGAATTATGGTGTCTTCGTTGGGTTTTTTTCAGGAGGAAATAGTTTGGATTTATTACTTTTGAGTTATTCACTTAAAATATCTCTCTGGGTTATTTGCGGGTTGATTAAGACATATATTGTAAGAAGTGTAATAGCTTTTGTCAATAAAATACACAGGTGACGGAGAAACTTTCACATGACGTTGATAATGTTCATTTGACCTCACGTCTCTCTCTCTGGAAGCTATTTGTCTTTAGGATTATTCTTATCGGTACTACTAAAATCATCCACAGGGACTGCAATCAACACACATATGTGTTGATGGTAACTGAATTTAGTTGTACGCATATTACTGAAAATCGAGTCAAACGTAAGGTCGCGGGGAACAATTTAAAGGCTTAGTGACAAACTCTGAATTATGAAATGTATCCTTTTCAGTGTCAGTATTTCAAATCGTGGAAGTGCGGTGAGCGGAACTGTGGGGCAGGTTATATGTGTGCAACTTGGAGCTCTAATGGATGTCAACATCTTAATAGTTACCAAGTATATTGCCAAGGTATTATCCAAACATTCCAACAGAACAGTTCTTTTTAAGATACGTTTATACCTCTTCGTTTCGTTCAGTATATCTTAAATGATATATTATCATAACACTCATATAATATTGCCATGATTTCCATTTGTTTTCCTTGGATTTCTTTATTTCTTTCATACTTAAACAGAAATCGACGAATGCTCAAGTAGCCCATGTCTTAACAACGGACGATGTCTTGATAGGGTGAATTCCTACTATTGCAATGAGTTAAAGAAGATCCTGACAATAATCTCAACGACACTCACAATAGAGCACTATGTAGAGCATCGACGGACCCCTAGCAAGCTAGAGGTGGGATCAGGTGCCCGGGAGGAGTAAGCATCCCCTGTTGGCTAGCCGCACCCGCCGTCGATGTTAATGCACGATTAAGAACACAGTATGCAAGTGTGCCGCTGGCTTTGAGGGAACTCGATGTGAGAAAGGTCACTAAATGAATTCGTCATTTTTTCTAATTAAATAGATCTAGATACATTGAATATAACTATGTGTCAGGTAAAGATTGTGAATAATCAGAATCTAAAGATATTGAACTGTTACAGTAAATTATCATGAAAATGTATTCATTGATGAATAACGGAACAATGTATGACGTCACAATACATACGCTCTAAAGAAACATACCACGATAGCTGTTGTAAATTGCAAACTGGATCTAAGATGACTTCGACTTTCGCTTTCATTGAAAAACATGATTTCAGAACAAGAATGAAACTGACTTATGTGATATATATGTATGTATGTAAACGTCTTCAAATTGAATAGCATCATTTAAGAACAGATAAATTGGCAACGTGGACCAGACATGCACGTTTCGGGTATTTAACCCTCATCAGTGATCCTAAATCTAAACAATGTAATATGCCAAAAAGTATGAAAGTTACTATGTCGAAAAAGTATTCCGAAAGACGTAGCAGGATGGGTGGGATATGATGCTATAGGACCCACTTTTTAGAAATTTCAAGAAATTTTGATACCAGAAATTTAGAATGCGTTGAAGAAACGATCAACCGAAATTGATCGAACTTGGCTACATGTGCCCTCGGGGACTCCTGGTCCACCAGCAGTGACACTCACCAAGTGGTATAAATGTAAACGTCTTCAAATTGAATAGCATCATTTAAGAACAGATAAATTGGCAACGTGGACCAGACATGCACGTTTCGGGTATTTAACCCTCATCAGTGATCCTAAATCTAAACAATGTAATATGCCAAAAAGTATGAAAGTTACTATGTCGAAAAAGTATTCCGAAAGACGTAGCAGGATGGGTGGGATATGATGCTATAGGACCCACTTTTTAGAAATTTCAAGAAATTTTGATACCAGAAATTTAGAATGCGTTGAAGAAACGATCAACCGAAATTGATCGAACTTGGCTACATGTGCCCTCGGGGACTCCTGGTCCACCAGCAGTGACACTCACCAAGTGGTATAAATGTAAACGTCTTCAAATTGAATAGCATCATTTAAGAACAGATAAATTGGCAACGTGGACCAATATTGAACTTCAAATTCAATAGCATCATTTCAGATTTATTTAATTTTCAATTTGCTGCATTGACCAGACCTGCACGTTTCGGGTATTTAACCCTCGTAAATGATACTCAGTCTAAACAAATACAACAATGTGTGTTTTGGTACGGATATGCAACACATAACAAATCTACGCAAGAAGCGCAAACACGCATACCATGTAGCAAACGCACTTGTTCATGTTTCATATCCTTAACAAAACATGAATTAAGACAATTATTCTTTTAAAAAAATAGTTGATGTAGAACATTTACATGTATAGAAAGTTCTATTTCTCCCATGCAATAAAGATTTCCAAATAATAGTAATATTACGAAATACAAATAGAGATAAATATCAACATTTTTTTCGGAGGGATGTTTTGCCTCCCCCTGGTCGCTGCATTCAAAAAACCTTTTGTGCTATGGCAAATAAAATTTTTCTCTTATTAGATACTTAAAAGAAGTTTATTTTCTTCTTTCATGCCTGAAAATTGTTTCATTATAATGTTAATTTTCGAAGCTATTGCTTTCTTTTAAGAAATTATTTCTAGTTAAGAGACTAAAGTACTTTTATGCAAAAGTCTTATTTTTGTTTTGCTTGGTTATATTTTCATTGTACATATATGAGTCGTTGATTATTTTTTTATTTCTATTTAGAAATCCAAACAAGTACAAAGGACGCTGTAGAAACAAAAGACCCATTTGAATACACAACACCACAGCCAACTAGCACTGCATCTAAGGCGCACGCACGATATTCTACTACCTTCAAAAGTTTGATTTCAAGTTTGAAGGAAAATCCTTTGAACACTTCCTATTTGTCCCCAAAATCTGAGATAACTCTACTAAAAACTACCATGCAACAAAAAACCAACTATTCTTCCAATGGTATAATGTCAACAACATCCGACGATTTCATGTCGACACATCCCGATGATAGAATGTCAACAACTTCAATGCCAAAAATACTTGATGGTTTGATGTCAACAGAAGATAACCTTAGAATCATAACACGTACAACCTTATCATGTAAGTTGTTTCAAAGTATTTGTCGTTTACTTCAATTCATCGTAGGAAAACCATGCCCAATTGCACCGCCTCTAATGATACTAGGCTTCCTTGACAGGGCAATATTTCTAAATGTCCCTTTCTGTGTGTGATATACAAAGAAATCAAATTATTAAAACACATCAAAATGTTTCGGCATACGCATATTGTTATATGGATATTTACATATTTCTGCATTATATATGCAATATTGAGAAAATCATAAGCACGATTCAGAACAACAAGCATTTATGATGACATAGTCCTGTCGTCTTTAACCCATGTTCAATGATTCGTATTGCTTGTAACGGCAGTGGAAAGATCAATTATAAATATCTATTCATTTAATATCTACATGTACCTATCAATTGTGTATTTGAATAATTGTTTGGAGTTATATTGTAAAGCCTGATCAATATTTGTATAGAGAATCTTGGAGTCATTTTCATATTTAACTACCTCATTGTTTCTTTCTTCTTCTTTTTTTTTCTTGTTCTATTCTTTATTTTTTCAATTTCATTTCATTCTCAACATAATTTTTTCATTCTTTAAAATATTAGAGAGGTTTAGTTACAAGTTCTTAATACATATACGTATGAGGTACATGTACTTGTCAACATTTTACGTCATAATCCGAGAACGTCGTTAAGTTACACGTACGAATCGGATTAGGTATAGGTTAAGCTATGTACATGTAGTAAGGTGAACGTGTAGCTAGGTTCTTTTCAATCAGTTTAACTGCGAGAAAAGTACAACGAGATTCATAAATCCTCGACGCAAGGGAACTCCTTTAACTCATTTGTGTCAAACTTATACTCTTTGCCGTGCGGAGCTCGTAAAAAAGTTTCACGCGAGATTTTTGAAAGTAAGTAGTTAGAATATTTTCCCTGACATGATCGATCGCCATATCACTTTCTATATAGAAATTTAATCAGACAGTACAGTTCAGCATCCTAAACGTGCTTTATAAAACGGAAAACTGGAAGTTCGACCAATGATAAGTCTGGGAAATTTCAAAGAAGCTACCCCTTCTGTCGTTACATGTAGAGCTTCGTTTACACGTCTATAACGTGTTGCTATACGTTACATGTACGTCATGAAGTCATTTGAACAAAAATCACAGGAAGTGAAGATGTCATACGTATACGTCGTTCTAAAACTTGTTACTAAACCTCTTTATTGTTAGTATAATACATGTTCATGTAGCAAATATTCTCTAATCTAATATCATCTTAACTGATGTAATGAAGCTTAGGGATGTAATATAGTGCAAAATAGCTGTCGCGTAATTCGGTTAAATTTTGCCACGAGATTCGATTTTATCGTCGTCAATACAATCGCCCACTGTCATTCAGTTCATGTCGGTCATATATCAGTCAAGTAAGTATTCTATTTTATTTCATAACAACTTATCAATATTGGAACAATTATAAATACAAATTATAGAATGCCAACACGGAAATTCAACCCTCTTGTTAAGATTTTGCTTATGTCCACGACTCGGCAAGCTTCGTCGTGGTACAAGCAAATCCTGGACACTAGGGTTGGATTTCCCTGATCACACAGAGCTCTTCCAACAAGAAATAAAATTGAAATATTGAGCTTCTCTATGTCCGCAACTAGCTGTAAAGGGTTTTTCGACAAGTTTCAAATATAATACCTTGCCACACATATGTTTATTATATTTTGCCAATACGTGCTGTTACTTTTCATTGTTTTGAACAAGAAGAATAAGAAATGAATACGTATCCTTTTCAGAGACTGTTTATCAAATTGACCTAAGAATTCATGGTCTAAGGAGTCATGATGGGAGCCTGATCTTCGATGTTGATTTGGTATGATTTGCTTCTGCATCTTCCCTTATAAATGCATTTTCACTTGAATAATTTATTATGTATCATCATTATTCTTTACTCTCATACATGTTATGCAAACCTCATTGTTTTTTCTTTTTTTCCACAATTGCATCTCATAAGATTTACTATAGATTTTTGTGTATCTGAGCTTATCATATAACTATACATTATAAATACATATTAGCATATATATGCCCGAAAATAATAATATTGGTTAACCTCATTCTATTCAGTAGGCCAAAAATGTTTATCAAACTACCCCTCCCCCTTCTGCAAATGCAATGAGTTGGCCCACTATGCTTCTTTTATTGACATAATTGCTTTGAAATACCTTGTCTAAGGGTAATAAATGACCTTTATTTCTTTTACCTTTACGACATTCCTCAAGAATTATCTGTCCTTGACAATTTAGGATAAAATTCACATATCAAATGTTGTCTTGTACTCAGTTCTTGTAAATAGGATAGAACTTAAGATAAAGTGTTATATTTATTTATTCTGTGAAATGCAATGAAAGTTGTTAATACATTATTTGATATTTGTCATAATTTGACATGGGGGTTAGGGTGTTTGAACCCCCATTCACGAGGGTAGATGATAAGATGCTTTGATGAGTTTGTTTTCCATGTTTACATGTTGCATAGTGCTATAGAATGAAGGTAGAAATTATTTATTCGGTCCATTTCCCATACTCCTTACTTAATTAATATTTCTAAAACATGGGTCCTTTAGAATCATATCCCACCGATCCTGCTGCGTTTTTCGGTACATTTTTGCACATACATGTAATTTTCACACTATTTGGCCATATAACATTGCTTAGATTGAGTAATACTGACGAGGGTGCTGTACCCGAAACGTGCATGTCTGTTCAATGTTGCAAATTCATTTGTTCTTAAGGTAGAGTATCCCTCAGGTCAGAATTTTGAAAATTTTATGCCTGGATACCCCATTTTTTCTCTTCAGAATATTGTTCAAAGTATCAATTTAACATAGTTTTGGGAAAAGAAAATTTTATAGTTACATTTTATCACCTCTAAAATTGGAATTTTCTTACTTTTCCCATAGGGTCCAATGTTAAAGTTCAGATTCCTTACGTTCTCGTGATTATCATGAAACCGCAAATTTTATTTGGTTTGTATATCAGGTCTAGCACAAATTTCGAATATATGAAAAAGAAAATATTGTAAAAGTTGACATTTTGGAAATATAAGCATCTGAGACCTGAGGGATGCTCTACCTTAAATGATGCTATCGAATTTGAAGGCGTTTAACATTTCATGTCAACATTTTCTCTTTTTTTTTTAGATATTTCATTCAATTATTCCCGTGTATGCACGGATAATTGTCTAGTATAGATAGAAATGATCATATCATTCCAAAAATGATCCAATAATGTTGATGAAATACAGTGAAGACCGGGGACACATAGAGTACATTTATACATGATATGGAAATGTTCCATCTGTTTCCTTTCTTGAAGGAAAGGTTAATTCTTCATGTTCTTATGCATCAGACATGTCTATAATGTATACAGGTAGTAATCATTTATAATGAATCCCTTCCCCCTCTGAGCCCATCCTCTGAGGCTAAATTTAGCAAGGAGTAAAGGATAGCGCTTCTATGATTGGATAATATTCGTTAATTCAGATACGAAGGAAAAGTACTGCTTGTAGACTTTCATTGCATGCACAATTATTTTAGATAGAAATATTTAGGGGTGCGAAATGTGAGCTATTTTCTGTGATTTGTCTTTCATCTCTTGAATGTAGCTATTATACCAAAAACTACAGGCTAGGTTTGAATATGGCTCAATTTTATGCAGAGTTGTGCCCCTTCAAACTTGGAAAAATCAATATTTTGTGCTTGCTGGACATTAAAATGAAAACTGTAACAGGGAACATATTTATTTCTTAGGTATAGCTTTACATTTAGAAATACAGGTCATGTTCGAATAAAGGGTCATGTTCCTCAATTTTGTGTTGAATTGTACACCTTCAAACTTTTTATTCATTACTTATATGTAAAATATGCCGGGTGGGGGTATCATTGATCCTTAAATCAACAATAGATTTCATTTACTTTTTTTAATAAATGTATGGACTGCTTAAAATAAATGTTTATTTTCCGAGTCGGAAATATTTTCAACGCCAAATAATACATTCTTTATATCAAACGCAACATTTCTTACATTAAAAACATGTCGGAGATAATTTCTAATGTTGATATAATGGGGACAGTGCATGAAATAATGGACAGCATTTTCAAATAACAAATATGGATAATGACCATATCACTGTATACAGCACAAAATTGATAATTCAGAAAATCAGAAACCGAAGGCATACAAAATCAGGATAAAACAGAATTCAAAGCAAACAAACAAAAACATCAACCACATGAAAAGAAGGGGACTCCCGATATAAGAGTGGGACCAGGTGCCCAAGAAGAGTAAGCATCTCCTGCTTGCATGTAACACCCGCCGCGTCAATTCGGTAGAGCTGTCATATCCGGTAACTTCAATTTCGGAAGACATATAGTACAATCTTTGGTTGGATGGTTCAAATGGTCTATGACAGAAAATCATTCACCATTTTGGAGAGTGGGACATCGTAGTGTATGACGAGTTCCCCATATCGACCGTAGAACTTCCTCAGTGACGATGTTAGTCGGTCACAAACATATCTCTGACTGAGAAGTTATATCCACAAGAACAATTAGGGGATGATTTTAGATTAACTTTGAAAAGATCGCAATTCAACGGACTGCATCCATGTCTAAGTTTGGTATGTAATATATTCAATTTTTTTCCCGAACTGGAAATAGGAAGAGGAAGATTCGTTACAATTTAATGAACGTTTAAAGTTTTTAAAGAGTGTACATTTTCTACTTCTTCGGACAATTTAATCCATTCAAATATTGTTGATGGGAAAAATGAGTTTTTATAAGTTTGTAATCTGCAACGGGGAATGGAGCTATCATTTCTATTCCGTAGGTTGTATTCAGTTCTTTCGTTTACCAATGGAGGGCATAAGTCGCATAGGTACTCAGGGACTTGATCGGTTTGAATTTTGTACATCAAACAGAGCTTCCTTTTTCGACGTCTTTCTTCTAACTTTTTCAAACCCAGTTTTGAAGTATAACGCTCTAATAGGACAAAATACCGGAAGTCCAGTAATAATTCCCATTGCTTCAATCTGGAACTTTTCCAATCTGTTACTGTCATACATAGTTAAAATATTCCATACTTCGGATGCATACTCAAAGCGAGGTCGAATAAGTGTAAGATACAATTTTGTTAATGTTTCCCCACAGATTTCAAATTTTAGTCTTCTTAGAACTGATATATGTTTTGAAACTTTATTAATATTACCGTCAACATATTTTGACAATTTACCGTCAGATGAAAAAGTAACCCCAAGGTGTTTATGACTTACTACTGGAGTGAGAGGAGTGTTATCAAACATAAAATTCGGAAGATTTTGTTATATTATCAAAAATCATTATCTCGGTCTTTTCGGGATTGAAAGCAACTAGCCATTTCTGTGCCCAACTAGAAGAATCAAACTAAAATCTGCATTTATTTACTTTTCATAATTAGAAACATGAGAGTTGGCTGTGTCATTCGCGAAAAGTCTTGTCAGTCCATGCAGTCCGTCCGGAAGGTAATTTATGTATATAAGGAAAAGTAGGGGCCAAAGACCAACCTTCATCAAAGCATCTTATCATCTACACTGGTGAGTGGGGGTTCAAACATCCTACCCCCATGTCAAAATATGACGATGAAATAAGTGTTTATAATAATAATTCGGACGTGTTCCATCTCTATACCTTCATGAAGAAAATTTCAATCTAATTTCACAGCACCAGACACGTGTTTCGAGTTTGCATTTTTAACATATATTTTAGATATGTGTTGATGACGTGTTGTCCATTAATAGTCCGAATTTCAAGGATCATCTACATGAAATCTATCCTCATCTAGAGATCAAAGGAAACAACATAGAGCGACAGATCCTCTTCTTACTTTAATATACTTCTATCTTCCGGCGCAAACGGCCGTTTGGATACATCACTGTATGACAAGCGTGATGATTTCACCTTCCACATAACTAATTTCCCTTTTATGAGTAGCAACATTCTGTCTTCTCCTGCTTATGACGTATTTGTCTCTCAGCTCATACTGTACGCCATGGCATGTTCTAAATATGGAGATTTCATCGTTAGAGACCGACGGCTTGCAGGTAAGCTACTTGTTCAGGGTTACATTACACAACGACTGAAATCATCCTTGAGGACGTTCTTTGTTCGCTACGGGGTTTTGTTGTTTTACAATAGGGGTTAAATTTTTCTTGAATGTGTACTGTTTAATCTCTTTTATGAAGTAATAAGATCAATGCGTCCTTGAAAATAGTTGTTTCAATAATTTGTATTTCTTTTTGCAGTCATATCAAATGCGGCAGTACACTGTAGCTGCTTATTTCTTTGAAGATGGGACAAATTAAATGGTAAAGTTTGGATTGTAATTTCATTTTCTTTATCAATAAAGTGATCATCATTAACATTTTGATATAAAGATTCTAGGCTTTTCATTTACTTACATTAAATTAAAGCAAATTGAAATATTTAATACCGTAAACACTAAATGGATGTTGAGCAAAACCTGGGTGGTCATATATTTAAAATTGATATTGTAAAGACATAATTAATTAAGCAGGAACATAGGATTTAATTCAAAAGCACTTAATTTTTTCTTTTCTAAGAAAAAAAAAATTACCAAAATAAATAAATGCAAAGAAATTCAAAGGACTCGGTGCGCTAACCCATTATATCGGCCCTATGATTTCGACACAAAATTCTTTTGATTAATGAACTATGAATTATTATTTTATGCAATAAATGTCATATATTTGAGCCCTTGTCATGTAACGATCGTGATGAATGACGTCATAATCTGATGTCATTTGCACTAAATGATGCAAAACAAAGGCAAATCATCGTATTTAACATAAATCTTCAAAATCCATCTACGCTCCAGGCCTCGCCAACAATGTTTATTTTACAAACTAAAACGTAGATCAGAAATCCATCGCTTGGTTTAGAAACATTTCATGGGCAAGGCCTGGTGCGCTACTTCATTTCATGATTTCGTAACGAAATGTCGCTCATTTATTGATATTTTAAATAATTTCAACGTTTTAAGACGTTTTGAGCGTCATAATATTCGGTATAGGACTCTACGATGAAAACAGGCTTTCCTGATTTGGATTCACCATGCATTTGACATTTTATAACTTGAAATATCATGGAAATATAAACAACTTTGCAAATAGGGCCGAAACGGCAGGTTGGTGCACCTACTCCTTCTCATGTTCTCATTTATTGCATAATTGTCACTTGTGCATGTATGTTACGCAATGCTATCGTTTACAATTCATGATTAATATTTTATAAAAAAAAGGAGACAAAGTGATAATTGACATTTCAGCTTCTTTTGTAGAAAACTTGTATGATCTTTCATCGGTGGTTTGAAGTACTTTTCTCAGAAGTTCACTCTTTACACAAATTTTTTAAAAAGAAGCAGTGATTTTGTTTTGTATACAGATTTTTTTTCACACTTTTAGTATAGAACATTCGCTTATTCAAAGCATTATTTCTAAGAAAATTCAGAATTGCAACACGAATACTCCATATGCAGGGGAAGGAGCAATAAAGCAAAATTGTAATTCTAATGTTGAAGTCGTTACATTGTCAAATATTGAAGTATTGTCATACTATCAAACGACATTTCATTATACCATCTTTTTATCATTTAGGAAAAAGGATCATTTACGCTGCAGGAGATGAATGCTTATGACAATCATAAGCTACGCAAATAAGAACTTAACATAAGTGAAGAGAACAACGAATAATGTGTCAAAAAAAAAAAAAACCGACAGATATAACGCCAAGCTATTAACGATTCAATGTATGTCTACCATGATGCAATAATCCACATTTGTATAAAAATAAAATGTAAGAATTGGTGTTATGATTCAGATTAACTTTGTTAACAGTTTGCTGCCGTATAGATGGAACTCTCTGGTGTTCTATTGTGAGTGTTGTTGAGATTGTCGTCAGGATCTTCTTTAACGCATTTGTCGTGCAAGACGTTTCCTTAAAAATGTTTATATTCATAGGGTTCCTCATTTTCCATGTATACAATTTCACTGTTTTCAGCAAAAACTCAACAAAGCAAGATGTTCATGTCTATAGGAGTAATAGTTTTTATCACGATCTACTGAGTGAGACATAAAAATTAACACGAGTGACGGAAATTTTGTCTTTTCCCGAGTGGGAGCATTTCCGTCACGAGTGTAAATCTTTATGTCTCATTGAGTAGAAAGAGAAATAATATAGGTTTTGTTCCATTAAACATAAAAAAATGAATTCAAACACCGTTTCATATCATCTAACGCCATGTTTTCTGACGACGTTCCTGTGACGTCACAATTAGATTCTCTTTTATCATTGGTCAATTGGAGCCTTTGAGACAACTTATGTGTCTCACATAGGCTGCCTTACAGGGTATGAGCAAAATGATGATTTCTAGTGATCCTGAAAGCAGAAAGTTTAGCCTAGCCGAGGATCTTGCAACAAGAATTACACACGTGACTTATAAATGCCACATTGTCATTCAAAAGTTATGGCCCAGGTTAAAGGGTTTAATGCCAAACTCGAAGATTAAGGTAACATGTTGTTATCAATGGTAAAGTCATGCCACAAAAATACCTTTGAGATATGATAGCCTCTCACTTCCCATTCGAAAGATATAACAAACGTTCAAGGTCAAACTCCAAGGTGAAAATGTGAAAAGTATTATGGAATGGAAAGGTGTTGCTGCTTTGACAAAATACAACAAGCATTGTCACACAAACAAACCATCAAAATTAACTCATAAAGAACTACGCATGAAAAGGAGGACGGTCTATGTGTAACCTGAACAGACATAGGGCAGAATTCTGGTTTATTCAAAGCACATTATCATGGTATCCGAATTTAATGCATGAATAACAATGGGGATCTCCAAAGGCACGCATTGAAAACACATCTTGTCATTTCATTCTATAAAGCATTCCTTGTGGTGGTTTGTTCCAAAAATTGAGCTTCTGAATATGTCCTTCAAGACCATTTCTGGCATCACTCTCACGAAAACATGGAATTAAAAACCTAAATGAAAGGGCAAGGATCTCCAGCATAACAACCCTGCAAACACACAGCGTATCAAACTAACAAGAAAGTAACACATAAATGACATTAGACAAAACTTCAAACCGCAAAAAGACGCAATATCCACATCATACAAAGCAATCGAAACAGACGTACAGAAACATCAAACATTAATGACAACACATAAACATGATAAAGGAAGGAGACCAATGTGCACCCGGTGCCGGCTCTCTGCTTTTAGCAAATGGTGTGGTTATCCAGATTAAGTGCGCACAACCCTCCCACTTATCCGGATACACAGAGTTCTCCATAGACGCACAATATTGTTGTATGAACATACATGTAACACTTGTCACTGTAAGGTGACATTACAAACCAAATAGTTAAACGCAGCGGCCTCTTGTCACACATATTCCATCACAATACAACGATATATTCAAAATAATTCAGTATGGACCTCAGTTTACGTATCATTGCGACGGGTGTTGCATGCAATCAGGAGACGCAGACTTTCCCCGTGTTCCTGGTCTCACTTCGGAGTGTTATTCATTCCCAGCTTTGCAACCGTTCCTATGGGAATTATAATTATTTTTCATTTTCTTTTGGACTTTGAGACTGAATAACGTATAGGTACTTCTTCAATATTTATCTGCAAAGAGTGAGCGGCTCCAAGTTTCCTGTAGGGTTGATTCAGTAGTTAAATAAAATCGATTGCCAAAAGAGCCTGGAATGGATGGTGCTCAAATGTTAACCTCCTTTAATTAAATTCGATGATAGTTTTGGATGCAATGAGGCTTTCAAAATAACAATGTTAAACGACTTCTAATTCAATAGCATCATTTTAACATTTGCAGCATGTACCAGGAATGCACGTTTCGGATACTTAACCCTCGTCAGCAATGATTCCTTTTTGTGTCGCCTGCGAAGCATAGCGACACTTAGGGATCACTTTGTCCGTTGTCCGTCTGTCCGTCCGCCCGTCCGTCTGTCTGTCTGTCTGTCACACTTTGGGTGTCACAGCCCATAACTTTTGGTTGGTAAGTGATAGGGCTTTGATATTTCACATGTGTATTCCTTGTGACAAGACCTTCCTACACGTACCATTTTTGACCTAGTGACCTTGACCTACATGTTTGACCTACTTTTCAAAAAAATTATGAATTGATATATCTTTTGATTGGTAAGTCTTAGGACTTTGATAATTCACACGTGCAATCCTTGTGGCAAAACCTTTCTACACATATCATAATTTTTGGCCTTGTGACCATAACCTTTCTACACATACCATAATTTTTGGCCTTGTGACCATGACCTAGATTTTTGACCTACTTTTCAAAAAAAGATCAGATTCACTATATCTTTTGATTGGTAAGTGATACGGCTTTGATATTTCACATGTGTATTCCTTGTAACAACGCCTTTCTACACATACCATAATTTTTTACCTATTGACCTTGACCTAGCTATTTGACCTTCTTTTCTAAGAAATTAAGGTTGTATATATCTTTTAATTGGTAGGTGATAGGTCTTTAATATTTCTTATGATGAAACTTTTTTGTTGCCAATTTTTACATAGTGACCTTGACCCAGATGATTGACACTCTTTTCTGAAAATTTTAGAATGACCATTTCTTTGAATTTGTAATTAAGAGGTCTGATGTTTCAAATGAATTTCATTTGACAAGACTTTTCTTCTGATACCAATAATTTTGATCCACTTTCTAGAATAATAATCAAACAGCTTCGCAGGCGACACAAGCATTCCTTGGATTGATATTTTTAGGGGGTTTTTTTTCTCTCTCAAGATCTTTAAGTTTTATGTTTTGTTTTGTTTCGTTTCGATTTGTTTCGTTTCAATTTGTTTCGTTTCGTTTCCTTTTTGTTTTGTTTTGTTTCGTACTTTACAGGGATCCTGCATCTTTACGTGCTTCTTAAAGTAAAAATCATGTTTTATTCGGGATTTCGCTCTTTTTACAAAGCATATTCATTTTCGTCAAATTCGTCACGCTCCAATTACTTAACCACATATTAAACGAAACAATTAAAGCATAAGTATTATATAAATCTATAAATCTGTTATACACTTTCCACTTCTGAAAAATTATTATACATAAGATTCTGAAGATTAAAAAAGTGTTCGGTTAGAAATGTTGACCAGTATTGTCAATATTGAAATATATGTGTTGGTACTATAAGAACATATTATGAATAAGGTCTTTTTAGGTCATCCAAACAGACACCTCTTGACAGGGATTTGTATTGCAATCATGATAGCATAATTTCCGGTTAATTTCCATGTACTTATTATGATCAGTAATATTATTATTTTCATTTAGTTTAAAGTAACGATACAGATACCACTGATCCAAGGCGAGATGCGGCGACATGTTCGCACTGTGACACCTCATTGGCAATTCATCGACATTCGAATGAGGCGAAAACTCGCAATACAGTTTCAAAATGTTCGCCGTTTCATGCCGAGTATTGGCTAGAAATTTCTTCGAAGACATGTGTACGAATCCTTGCGACACACGAGTTGTTGCGAGCTGTATTAAAACAGGAGACGTTGACTATTCCAGGCACCTGATCGTACTCAGTATATTGCATATGTCGGGTTTTCAACTGATCCAATGGAAGTAAGTTATTCTTTTCAAAACTAACATCAAAATTAAAGGAGTTTAACATCTAAGCACCATCTCTCCAATGCTATTTTGAACATATATTTTATTTGGATATGCTACTGAATCGACCCTACAGGAAATTTGGAGCCGCGCATCCTCTTTAAAGTAAATATACAAATCTAAATTAAAAAAATAAAGGAGGGTGCTACTGGAATGAATTTTGGTGGCTCCACTGGAATCATCACTGCTGAGAATTAAATATTCGAAACACGTGTCTGGTGCAGGAAAATTGGTTTGAAATGTTCTTCTTGAAGGTATAGAGTTAGAACACTTCCGTATTATTCTGATTAGTCTTTTACCTGACTGAATAATTGCTCTGCGACGCATCGGAAAATCTATGTTATCAATTTCTTGAAATTTCTAAAAGGTGGGTCCTGTAGCATCTTATATCATCCATCCTGCTACGACTTTCGGTACATTTTTGGACATATTTTTCACACTCTTTGGCCATATTTCATTGTTAAGATTGAGGATCACTGACGAGGAATAAGTACCCGGAATGTGCATGTCTAGTCAATGCTGCAAATTTATCTGCTTATAAATGACGATATTGAATTTGAAGACGTTTACATTTGTACCACTTGTCGAGAGTGGCACTGCTGGTGGACCAGGGGTCCCCAGGGGCATATATAGTCAAGTTCGATCAACTTCGGTTGATCGTCTCTCTCTTCGACGCGTTCGAAAATTTCTGTTATGAAAATTTCTTGAAATTGCTAAAACATGGGTCCTGTAGCATCATATCCAACCCATGATGCTACGTCTTTCGGTACATTTATGGTCATAATAATGTTCACACTCTTTTGCCATATTTCATTGTTTAGATTGAGGGTCACTGACGAGGGTTAAGTACCCGAAACGTATCTAGTCCATGCTGCAAATCTATCTGATCTTAAATGATGCTATTGAATTCATCTGATCTTAATGATGCTATTGAATTTGAAGTCGTTTAACATACGAGGGTTGTTCGAAAAATTCGTAGACAACCGCAATATTTCAGAAATGTATGACAGTAAGCATGGTAAGTGTGCAATTTTCTTACCAAACATTCATGGGGTTCATTGCAATCAATCTATACAATACCAAGGTAAATGAAATATTCTGTCATTTAAACCATTGTCTTTAATTATGTGTCGTGACGTTAAGCGGCGCAGTACGCAAACTGAGATATCTTAAATCGTGTACATGCAGATGATTCCTTTATTATTTCTAAATTAGGATGCAGAAAAAGTCAATATACTTTATTGTTTTACAGCATTTGAAAGTTGTCATACTGACATTTGAGCTTGTTAGGATACACTGGTATTTAGATATCACTATTACAAGAAGCGCCATCAAGACGTAAGAGTGGTAAAAATGACGTTTCCCTGCAATTTTTAAACGACGTGGAATCATTGAACTTTTACTCAAGCTAATACAAATTCCATAAAAGATCTTAAACATTTTGTAATTGGTACATATTGCAATGGACTGCAAGAAAAATGTTTCGAGCGCACATAAGTATGCATACAATTTGCAACGAAGATGAAAAAGTGATAAAAATTCATTCAAATAGAATGGTTTGAACATCCTGAAAGAACAAAACTGACCGATCCAAACGTTCTGAAATGAAATTCTTAATGCATTATCTGTGAACAGATAGAAAAAACCAGGGAATAATTCTAGCGCATTATTGCCTTATTTTATCTGTATGGTTTATTTTTTAACCGATTGAAATAAAATAAACGACTTTTCCCCCCAAAATGATTTCAAACTTAAAGACAGAACAAAAGCAGAAAATTTCTAATTACTCCGTACTTTGCATAGCGTCGTTTTGGACACCATTTACTGCGCCGCTCTCCGAAATGACTCCTAAAGAAAAACACCGTAATTCTTTGCTTATGGACCAATTGCTTTGAATTTTGCACAATAAGAATATGCAATCTTAAGGAATAAATAAAGCCCTCGTACAATATACATGTTTTATCTAGGAAATCCCAATTTGATGTTTGGAACACCACTGATACATAAGAGGGAGAAGGCAATGTTTCAACGTGAAATTATGAGTATGTGCGTCGCCATGAGACTTTTCTTCAGTTGCACTATCTATGATTAATTTCGTTTTCGTAAGAGAGTTCAATATGCATCGAATAGTCGTAGGTGTTGCATTATTCATAAGTATTACATCGTTAGACTTAAGAGGCATCTTTTAAAATATGTATAACCAAATGTTAAACGTCTTCAAAGGCGAAATCAAATGAAATGAATGGAACATGTTGTCCAAATCATTGGAGGGATGGTTCAGTGGTGCTAACATCCAATATATTTATGGTTATCTACACTGAGATGGTATATTCAAATAAAAGAACTTCTTGATATATCGTTTCTATAGTTTTTCACCAAAGGAAAGCTTCTCTCCGGAAGCAGCGTTAAAAAAAACCTTTAGAGAATGAAAAAAAACAACAATCATTCCAATTACTTAGGTGCTGTGTATCCATACGCCGACATTTTTTAACAACGGAAATTAGGACTTTAGTAATAAAAAACCGAAACAAACAAATGAATCATCTTCCCTATTTCTTTTTTTTTTAAGTAATCAATATTTATATTTATATTTGTTGCGATTGGTCTTTCAAACTTTTCATCCTTGTATATATGTATGCACATTTCAATTTTTCTACTTTCATTGTCTTGATTTATCTCTTTGAATGACACTGCTTGTGCAAGATGAAATTAATTCTCACTTGCCTTTCATTTGTTTTCATCTCCATTACTGAAGGTGAGAAAATTTATTTAATGAATCAGATTATATTCCATTAACAAATTATTACTATCGACTGTTACTATCAATTTGGATGCATCTGTATTACATTAATATTGAATAAGAGACAAAAATTGGAAAGGAAGGGGATAATGGGTATCCTGAAATGTTGTAGAAAATTTGCTCCCAAGGAGTCAAAATATTTTGATCAATCCAGGTCCGGGATCGAGGTTTGTAAAATAGAAAGTATTGGAAGTATTGAAAGGGGTACATTTCAGCCATTGACAAGAACAATTGTTGTACCGAGTTTTGATCATGACCGACCAATACAAGTACTTGACGAATAAACATTCTTAAGACTTGCACTCTAACTGACTGTGACGACAGGACTCCATGACGGGCCCTGTCGAAACCTCTATAGAGAAGATAAGGCCCCGACCACTGTCTTCTCTGAATGTCAGTCGGACTCCTCGGGTGATAACATGCAGTTACAGAGCACGGACTGTATTGCGTAAGCCCTCTTTTATATCCAATTACATATTCATCTGTGTTGCTTGGGCCCCTGCGTTTTGTGGTCTTGTTTGTGTATGATCATCTAAGAGAGAAGGTTGTTTTACACCACAATTGTACGTTCTTCGAGACATCTGGGTAATCGGAAAAGTGGTAGGGTTGTGGGCAAGCAATTCAGGATAACAACACCGTCTGCTACTGAGGTGGCAGATGGCCGTCCTAAGTTGGCGCCGATTGCCCATGGTCTCGTTGGTTTATGTGTAGTCATTCATGTTTGATGTTACATGTACTATGTGATTTCGCGTTCATTGTACCATTTCCTTCTAATTCTGTGCGTGTCTGCTATGTGTTTTTTCAGTGGGTGCTTTGGGGTTTTCCTGTTGGTGCTGCAACCTAGTGTTGTTGGAGATCCCCTCCTTTCGATCATACAACTGCATTCATTTGTATTCATTTAACCATTTGAATTAGTGTATCTTCGCAATTATAATTTCCAGCTACGTCAAATTTTCGCGAAATTCCTCTTTGCGCGATAAAAAACCAGAAATTACCCCCACGTGAAAATTTTCATGTGCAAGATTCTACACACATAAGCCAAGGAAGGACTCCTTTAGTAGTATTAAGGTGGTCGATCCATAACTAAAGAATGGATAGAGCGCAGGTATCTTTTCCATCACATAACAAAAGTTGACATCAATGTTATAAAAAATGACGACAGTGTGATTAGGGGAATTCCAAATAAGTGGCATCGAAATTGTGATGTTAATTTTGAACATAATTTTTTTTGGATATGCTATTGAATCGACCCTCTCTATAAAGTAAATGCAGAAATTTCAATTCTAGAAATAACGCAAGAGGGCGCTAGTGAATTTAATTTGAACTGCTTATGGAAGCACTTTGGGTGGAAGCATGACTGAGGTGAACTTATCATTCGAAACACGTGTCTGGTGCATGAAAATTGGTCTGAAATTTTATTCAAGAAGGTATAGAGTTGGAACCCTTCCGCATTTTCAATCATTAATTGAATCCTTGTTACACAATGAAAATTAATGCACCGTCTGGAAAGATGTTAATTACCGTTTACAGCGTAGACCGTGCAACAAACTGGAGTATTGTAGTCGTGTTTGGTATCAAATGAATAAGAATGAAGTCCCTCAAATATTGAAATTAACCATTTGTATTTCACAGCTGAGTTTGTCGACACCTCAAAGGTTTACCCATCGTTGCCGAATATCAGTGTAACATTAGCATATCATTAGTCATCGGCAATATTTAGCGGAAGTTGGCAATTATGGGTTTTCTATCTTAAGATAGACCTATCATGGTGTCGTAAAAACGACGATTAAAAGCATCTCCAGCTGGAATTGCACGAGTACAAAAATTCAATAACCCTGTCAAGGACTGAAATTCTTTGAGAGTAGTTTTCTTTTAAATCAACAGTTTTGTCAATTCTTCTTTTGGTTTTAATAGTTTATCACACGGATTTCTAACGCATATTAAAGCTGAAAGCCTACATTAAAAACTTTGATGAAATAGTAAAATTTTTTTGGGACAGAGATTGTTAGATATAGACTCTAACAATCTCCGTCCCAAGGCATAGAAATAGGCTATAGCGACCCTTCACACCTGCTGACGTATGCATACTAATGAAGGTACGACCTAAAATCCAGGGACATCGCTACAGCGCCGGTATATAAGACGAGCTTCAAACTCGTCCACCGTGACATTCAGTGATTAGAAGTCTGGGAGTAAATACATGTAACACCTGAAATGAGAAATGAAGTTATTTGATGAAATAATCAATAATCGATTTCAAAAGCAGGCATTTATATCTAAAACTTTGAATTACAAAGAAATGAACTTATTAATTAAATACAATTAAAAATCCCCTCCCCCCTTATACCACGTCTATAAAGTCAGTAAGAACGCCAATGTACAAAGCTCTATATGCTGCAAATATTTACCTACGTTGAAACATAAACAAAGAATATATGAAAAGACCCCATCTCTTTTAAGCCCCCCCCCCTTGCAAAACACACACTACTTCAATAGCCCTAAATTAGTTTCTATTTGGATATCCAATACTAGTTTTGAATTCGGCCTTTTCGTCTGAAACAGTAAAATAAAAACAAAACCTGAAATGTGTGCCCATTAATTGTTATATCTTACCTGTAGAAAATGAATTTACTAGATTCCATGTCAGCCTTCCTGTATACAAGACGAAAATCATCACTTCCGGTATAACTGACATTTTGAGAGTGTTCGTTTGCATAAGGTAGAATTACAACGTCTCATTCACTACATTTTCGAGGTTGAAGAACCCCTCCCGCCTTTCCCTTTCGCCTTATTCTCGGTGAATTTAGTTAGTAATTTAAATATATAGGATATACAGTAAATTCTGACAAACAAATGCAGCTAAGAATTGATAATTTAAGATTATCTTTTGTTGATTCTTAGTACTCGTGGTAATTTCTTCACAGAAATTGAAAGGATGAACTAATGATGTCGAATTTAATAATACAATTTTAATTTTCTTTCCTCAAGATTTTTAATTTTCCATTTTATCTGACATACAAATATTACATATTTTACATGATTGCATTTTGTTTTCATGTTTTATTCAAGAAATACAGATGATGAATAAATGTATATAATTTCATTGAAATATGCGCGGATCTAAAATAGGGGAAAGATGGTAAGGGTCTTTCTAATGCTCCATTTATCAATGGACGAATCCAGATTTTTTTTCTAGGGGTTCCTAACCATTTGAGGAAGGGATGTTCTAGCTATTGTTTTTGAAAAAAAAATAAAAAGAAGAAAACTATCATTTTGACAAAAAAACAAAAACAAAACAAAAAACTGGAGTTTCACAATGTGGTCCTTGATTATTATTTTCAAAACCAATATATGGCTGCGATGGCGAGTCAGCAAACATGTTTGACAGTTCAAATGAAATATATATAGTATTGCTTCCAAACGAACACTCTCAGTGACAAACTTATACCGGAAGTAGCATAGCAAGTGTCAGATTGATGATGCATCAGGATTTATTCTATTATCAGGTGAGATACGATATTTTTTTCTTCAGTCTGTCCGTCCTGAATATAATTTTCAATTTACCATAATACTACATATACATACTGTCTTCATTCATATGGCTTATCAAAGGACAAGTACGAATTCACATGGGCGGATCCAGCACTGTTTGCAAAAATGAAAGGAAAGCTAAATCTTTTTTAGTTGGTCAAAATTTAGTCAATGAGCAAGGAAACTGGATGTATAACCCACTCGCTCCGCAAAGACAAAAAGCTTATTGAAACTACTTTAAATAGTATTGACTTAATTCAAATGCAAATGTAGCCCCCCCCCCCCCCCCCCCCCCATCTTTCCGTACTTGCATCCGCCCTAGATATGCACTTCAAGCTTTATTTTAAAGTTTTTATTCAAAGTGGATTTTTTGCCTATTTCTGATTACTCATCAGATGACTTCATTTCTCATTTCAGGTGTTACATGTATTTACTCCCAGACTTCTAATCACTGAATGTCACGGTGGACGAGTTTGAAGCTCGTCTTATATACCGGCGCTGTAGCGATGTACCTGGATTTTAGGTCGTACCTTCATTAGTATGCATACGTCAGCAGGTGTGAAGGGTCGCTATAGCTTATTTCTATGCCATGGGACGGAGATTGTAAGAGTCTATATCTAACAATCTCTGTCCCAAAAAAATTTACTATTTCATCAAAGTTTTTAATGTAGGCTTTCAGCTTTAAATTTGTATCTATCCCTAAAACTGTAGAAGGGCCCAACGTTTTCTCGAGAGCCAAAAGTACCCATAGTGTTGAATATTAATTGATCCATCTATATTTGAGTGTATTTGACTTTCCAGCTAATACAAAGTCGTCAAGATAATGAACAATGTTGTTGTTGTGTTAAATTTTGGTTTTCAGAACAACCATTCCAAGAAATTCGCGAATTTCTCAAAGAGATGACAAGAAATAGAACAACCAAAAGACAGACATTTGTCCACAAAATGATAGTTAGAAATTCTGAAACCGAGTAATTCAAAATCAGACGGGTTCATTTGAATAAGGCAATGTCTAACCTAGAAGTAATTGCTCCTTTACCCAAGACGCGTTGTATTTCTAATGCCGAGTCAAATGAAGTATATTTTAACTGAACAATAATCTTGGTCAATGTTAACGCTATCATCCTTGGGATACAAAAAGTGATGGATTAAACGCCTAGATCCATTTTTTTTTTGGAACGGGTGAAATCCGGAGATCATCGAGGGGAATTTTAGAAAAGGAACCCGCGTCTCTACGAAGGAAAAGGGAATGGTCTCCAGCATAACCACCTTGCATTCACCCAGCGAAACAAACCCACAAGAAAGTGACACATAAATGATATCATACAAACTCCAAATCGCAAAAAGACAACAATATTTACTAGAGCATCTAGTCTAGCTGAATCGTGCAAATACTTGCATGAATTATGTAAAATTTCAGGAAAGCTTGAAACTTGGCACACTCATTCTTAAGGCCATTCTTTACAATATTAGATATGGATCCATCTCGAAAAATCAAAATGACCACTATTTTCAAGATGACCGCCATTTAAAGGACAAAATCATAATTTTTCACTTGATAATTAATTTTTTATCATTTAATTATTTCAACATGTATTAATCGTAAATAATTCATGAAAATGTAAATTGCTTCATTTCTTACATTTTCAATCATCCAAAGGTCGACATGAAGCATGATATTAGATGAACTACGTCATATGACGTTACGTTACTTCTCCCTGTTCAAAGATGTCGTCTAATCTTTGTTGTGACAAATCGTAGAAAATTTGCATCAAATGAAAGTTTATGTAATGCTCTTTTTAGTATTTTCGATTTAAAATAATCATGTTAGGAGTTACGTCAGTTATAATGTTTTTAAATTTACCTCCTGCACAACCATATTTGTAAGTTATTCATTTTATTTGTTTCTATGTCCTTATTCCTAGGAGAAATTGTAAATGAATAATATCTTTTTGAATAGTAATGAATTACAGATTTCGATATGGACATTGACTACAACATCCCCTCTTTCTTGTTATCTATGTATCTGAAGGTGAAATTGACTGAGATGCTACGTGCTTTCAACCAGTCGAGAGCAAGGTATGGATGAAGTCATCTTCGTATGAGTATAAAATAAGTCAGCAAGCAGTGAGGCGCAATTGGTACCCATGGGGAGGCCAGCTATTTGATGGAATACGGTTCCTTCAAACACCACAAAAATATTGTCAATAAAAAACTCGAGCATCCGGTTGATATCGTCTTTGGTATATTTTTGTTTGAATCAGAGTGTTCCTTCAACAAATAAGTATCCTCCCGCCCTATGACAAAGTATTTATGTCTCCTGTTCTGTTTTTTTTTTTTTTTTTTTTAATAAAGGTGTTCGGAATAATATAGGCCATTCTTTTGTGATTTTTTGGTGTGAAATGGTAGTTGAGAAGTCGAAAGATTTTATGAACATTTTCGCTCAATGTTTTAATCCATTGTTAAAAAAAACAAACCGACTTTTACTGACGTAGTGGATGACCGTCCTAATAGTTTGCATTGATTGGCAACTTATTTCATTGGCTTAAATGTATTCTTTCGTGTTTAGTATTTAATTGTTTTAGGATATTTTCTATTCCTTGTCATATTTGCGTTTCTTGTATTTCGTGTATTTCCGTGCTTTGCTGTATGACCCCCCCCCCCTCTTTTCTTTAAGCCATAAGATGTATGCTAAGCTATGGACCACTCCGAACAACCCAATATATCCGCCATTTTAAAAGCAGTATTAACATTGCATCTATAATTCAAATAATCTCATACAAGGCCTATGGATATAATATTTTCATTTATGTGTTTCGTTGTCATGCAATTAGATTAATGAAAACATATTAATTTAATATAAAGTACCACATATTATACCATATATAAAGACTTACATACAAATATGGTTATTCAGGGCGTAACTATACATCATTACACTTTACGAATAATAGTAATTAATCCCTGTACAGTTGATTTACTAAACGAAATTATATACAAATAAGTATCTTATAAGCTTTCGATTGATACCAATTTTAACTTTCTGCGATTTGTAACAGTCATGAAAGAAAATATCTTTGTAGAGAAAAAGGAAACGTAACGTCATGTGACGTTATGATTTATTCAAGATCATGCTTTAAGTTGAATTTTGTATGATCAAATATATTATAAATAAAGATTCAAACATTTTCATGAAATTTTAATTTTCTACGATTTGTCACAACCACAAAACAAAGCATCTTTGAACATGGAAAAGTAACGTAACATCATATGACGTAATTCATCGAATATAACGGTTCATGGCGACCTCTGGACGATTGAAAATATCAGAAATGAAGAACATAACATTTTCGTGAATAATTTTTGCTTGATCAAAACATAAATGTTCAAAATAATTCATTATCAAGTGAAAAATGATAATTGTGTCCCATAAATGGTGGCCGTCTTGAAAATAGCGTTTGTGTCGATTTTTCGAGGTGGGTCCATAGCTAATATTGTAAAGAACGGCCTAAAGAATGAGTGTGCCAAGTTTCACGCTCTCCTGAAAATTTGCACAATTATTTCACCATACAGCTTGACTAATCATAAAAAACGTACAGAAACATTAAGGTGCGTCATTGGTCACAATTTTGGACTATTCTTGCGCATCTCCTGTTTTAGCACTCATTGAGCTTGACTTTTATAGATATTTCAATTGAATATGTTCAATGTATCGTTTCTTACTCTTTTTAAGACTTTAATTTATAAGACACATTAAAGCGGCCAAGTTTGAAAATTTGATCTGATATGAATGAAGTATGCATAAGAAAATGCTTCGCGGTAATTTCTGTAAAAATTGACGCGGAGGTACTTTTTTTAACTGATCGGATTTCTATTATGTTAGTAATTACCCATGAATCTTGTTTTACGTATGGAATATTATTTATTTAAGCTTTTTTATAAGGTATGGCTGATGAATACCGACAAATTATAAATTGTTTAAATTCCACCCAAAATAAGACAAATTTTCAGCTCTGACACTTTTTCAAGAAAACCACAAAATAGCACTATTTGTGAGGGTCTGTTCTTTCTTATTTGAACACGGACATATAATTTTTCTTCAATATTGTGAAAAGCCTTCCCTAGGAGCACGTTTTACTATGTTTTGGAAAAATCGTTGAAATTTGGTATCTCTGAAATTTAGACCTTAACTTGGATGATTTTCGTTATTTTTGTGCAAAATCTTGAAAATTTTAGATTATCGGTGAAGTTGGTATCTAAGTAGCACTTTATCAAATTCTACTTTTTTACAAAGTTTCTAACCCGTTTATTGTATAAAAACGAAGAAAAGTAAAATAAAAATCAAATGAGTGCATTTCAACACTTTTTGTATTTTCTTTACAAATGTGCTATTTTAAGCAACAAATTTCCGGCATTTTTTACCCAGTTTTCAAATAAGCATAAAACTTGATTTTCATCACGGACCTATTAATATTCCTTCATAAAATGATTAAGTGACATGAATACTATATTTTTCATATGGTAATCATAAAATCATTGAAATTCCTTTATTCAGAAATGACATGCCTTAAAGTTACCAAAGGTCTCGTCAAGATCATCCCATGAATCAACTATTTTTGTCAACTTTTAACGCAAACGAGTCTATCGTGCTTAGAAATTAGAAACTGGCTTGTTACAATAGTCACATATGATCAATTATTGCTTATAAAATGAGTATCCTAATTTAACATACTTTTCTCCACAGAAGACCGATTGCGAACTCGTGTAAGCACTTATTTGCATAAGGCTAGGCTCAAAATCTGAAAAGAGAAATGTAAGGAACAAATAGTATTGACTTGGTATTGGAAAGTTATAAAGACATAGCTTAGAGGACGACCGTGAAATTAAAACTCTGCCAAGTCTGAGGGAAAATTAGCTAAAGGGATCTACAGTGTACATGTACATGTATAGTTCTCGTTTATTTTTATCTATGAGAAGTATATATATATATAAGTTTGACGTGTATATATATCCTCAGTAATTTTTATATGTGTATATATAATATATATATTCTCAGTCTAAATCAAATATTAATAAAACGAATAAAAGACCATAACTAAATAAAGGCTACTTTTCATTCAGGATTTGGTAAACAAACCCACAAACTACACCTGCCTCCCATTCAAGCCGTCATACACTATTACACGTTGTTAGTCATTTGAAAGTGTTTGATTATCCACGTTCAAAATGGTGATTTGAATGGAACATGATATCTATACATGTTATCAACCTTGTTTTTGCAATTAATGAAATATTAGTGAGTTAGTTTTTAGAGAGAATTTCAAAAAGACTGTATACGTGGTTTACTACATGTTTCGTAGTAATCCCACAATGTGAATTTTCATTCAAGCGATTGGCTGATCGTGGTAGCGTGTTCACTTTGACCTTGGTAAACATGACATATTTCTACATACTGTATATGCAAACAACAATTTCCGAAGTTTACCGAAATCGTATGTACAAGGAGTAAAAGCATCTATAAAACAAAAATGTGACAGGTATTTTATGTAAGTAATATATAGATGTTCAAATGGTAGTACTTAAAAGCTATTCACGGTAAAACTTCATTGTTGACAGTTTAATCCCTGTTATACTATTTGTACCTTTAAACATTGATGACAACACATAAAAATGTGCACCCGGCGCCGACTTTGCAGTTAAGTCCTTAAAATCTTCCATATAAACTCGGAAATTTAAAGACCTGCTTTCAAAAGCTTTATTTAATTTACTTGTATTTTAGATAAGCCAGATGGGGCTATCATTGATCCTTCGATCAATATATCTTATTTTCTTTCTTTTCTTTTTTTTTGTATTTCAAAGGAAATAGTCTGGTCTGATCAGATGTTATTCGTACTTAGTATTTAGCTAAGGCAAAGATCTTTAATGCCATTTCAAAAGTTCTCTATTTACATGGGGGGGGGGGGGTATTGTTCACCGACTAGATCTTTTGTAGTTAATATTTTAGGACTTCTTAATATTCGTATTATATATATTATTTTTTAGTTGGTTCATTGATTGAGAATGTTACCTACTAGTGTACTTCTTGTGTGCATTCGAGCTTCAGAACATAGTAGGTTCTGACTAGCATGTGAGTGTGTATGTTTATCATGTACTTGTGTCCAGATGGAATGAGGGACGCACTGTCCCTTGCTCCGTCTGGATACAAGAACATATTCGTGTATCAAGACGGCTTAAGGGATGTCCCTCCACTGGGTTTAAACACGTTGAGTGTTGTAGCCGCTTATACCTTTTTTTGTGCTATCTGTATCTTTTGGGGTTTGACAGTAAGTGTTTTGAATATTTTTTCATGACATGATCGCCATATTACTTTCTATATAGGCGTAACCTCTGTCAGTTAATGTATTTTATATATATATATTTTTTTTTTCGTGCATGAACATCGACGGTGGGTGCGGCTAGCCAAACAGGGGATGCTTACTCCTCCCGGGCACCTGGTCCTACCTCCAGCTTGCTAGGGGTCCGTCGATGCTCAATTTTGTGCTCTTTTTGAGTGCTATTGAGTTTATCGTCAGGATATTATTTAACTCTTTTGTTTCGAAGCGACGTGTATTCGCCCTTTAATGGATGGATCCGACATTGTCTGAATAGTACGTGACCGATGTTATTCTTTTACACATATGAAGAAGAATTTATTCAAAATCTTCAAAAGCAAAGAAAACATGATGATGTGAAATGTTTCATTGGTACTTCTAGGTACCTGGATGATATTCTTTCTATCAGTAATCCTGTTCTTGAAAAGTATAAAGATTTTATTTATCCACAAGAATTGACTCTAAATAAGGCAAACGTTACAGACACAGAAACACCATTTTTGGACTTAGATATCAAAATTGTCAATGAAGAAATTCATACAAGTGTGCATGACAAACGCGATGATTTTGGATTCAACATATTTAATTTTCCCTGGCTTGACGATGATGTCCCTAGATTACCATCATACGGTATATATATCTCACAGCTCATCCGGTATGCTAGAGCATGTACTGGTGTTTTGGATTTTCATAGTAGATATTTACAAATTACAAAGAAACTTTCAGGTCAAGGTTTTCGCTTTCTCAAACTAGTAAATACTTTCTGGAATTTTACAAAAATTATAATCAACTTCTTTTGAAATTTGGACCCATACAAGCAACAGAGTATATTTCTTAAGATATTTCACAACCTGCATTTTATGGTGACATAATTAACAAAATAAGAAGGATAAAAGGTAGACAGCATAATTATCGAAAATGTGTCAGAGTCATCAAACGCCTTTTATACCGTGGATATGGTCCTAATGTCACGAGACGGACACTAAGCTTGGTACTTGACCATTCCACAGTCTTGTACGAGCGCATTCTTAAGACTTGCACTCTGACTGACTGTGACGACGGAACTCCATGACGGGCCATGTCCAAACCTCTTTAGAGAAGACAGGGCCCGACCACCTGTCCTCTCTGAATGTCAGTCGGACTCCTCGGGTGATAATATATATGAGCTCGCTACAGCCTGTAGAGCACGGACTGTTATACGCACGTCCTCTTTTTATATCCATTTACATATTTATTTATGTTGCTTTGACCCCTGCGTTTTACGGTCTTGTTTGTGTGTGGTTATCTAACAGTGAGGACGTTGTTTTACACCATAATTGTGCGTTATTCGAGACCTCTGGGAAATCGGAATAGTAGGAGGGTTGTGGGTAAGAAATTCAGGATAACAACACCGTCTGCTTCTTACGTGGCAGATGACCGTACTCAGTCGGCACCGGCTGCCCATTGGTCTCGTTGGTTTATGTGTTGTCTATTATGTTTCTATGTTGTGAGTTGGTGTTCCGTTTCCCTTTTGCGTCTCTTTCTGTGGTTTTTTGTTCTGTGTTTTTGCATTGGGTGTTTTGGGGTTTTGCTGTGGGTGCTGCAACCTAGTGTTGTTGGAGATCCCCTTCTTTCTTTTCTATAAAGATTTTATTTGATAAAGAAAAAAGACCACGTAGCATGCATCAGTCATTTGGTAAGTGAATACCGTAGACAATTTGGTTAAAAAATAAATAATGCGCAACTAAAAGTGTGACATTTTATGTTTCGAATGGGGTAGTTTCATAGACTGGACTATTTATTGAAAGCGCTAAAAACATAGAGACTCTAGAAACAGGTTGCTCTCGATTAAGTGAACAGGACGATAGAGAAATTTCTTTTACAACTTTTTCTTTTGATAGGTAAGTATGACGAGACTAATGCCTGATAAAATGTCTTCCTGTTTATTCTCGAAATGAAGTATTTTTCACCACAAAATAAAACTTTCATCTTTCAAGTCTTAGCAGACTCAGCCGAGAGAATCAATCCATTTCAAGACAGGCAAGCTGCATCTACATTCCTCCTGAAGAAAAGAGTGAAAAGAGACTTGTTCGAGGAATGCTCAGAGGTAGAAACTTGTTCCTACGAGGAAACTAGGGAGCACAACTATAGCAGAGAGGATGCAGTAAACTTTTATCTATCAATTAAATTAAACATTCAACAAATAAATACATACCTTTAGATTAACAGTATTTTGAATCCCTTCTTTTGGACATCATTTTAAATCATTGCATTTTCAAACTTTAAGCTTACTTCACATATTTTGAGATTTTGTAGGGTTTCATATTTTTTTGTATATTTCCTATCATTTCGTCATATTTGCTGAAAACACAATTATCATTACTTTTGTCAGGGATATGAATTTGAAAAGGTAAAGAGCAACTTTATCATCCTGAATTATCATATTGAAATATATGTTGTATCGTAATAATGTAGAACATCATATGCGCATTTTAACAGTGTACATGTATCACCAATGCTGATTTATGCCGAATGGCAGGGAATCCAAATACTGACCCTTAACTAATGAATGAAAAATAAAATCATTTTCTGTTTGATATAATGAAAATGCCATTCACTTAACGTATCCAATGTACAAATGAAGATCTCGCTGACGTCTCGTCCATTTAAACAATGTTAAAATTATCTCGGTAATCTTCGGCAGTGTCTCGATAGTTTCCGCGGCTTGAGTGACGGTCGGCATGTTGACCTTTGATGATAGAAACCATGATTTATGGTGTATTATGTATATTAAGGTAAAAATATGCCATGACTCTAACTATATAATGCACTTGTTATTTATTTGTACAATGGATACCTTGAACATTGAAATTATGAATAATTTTGCAAATTTTTATACAGTTATCCTTCTTGATGTCACTTTCTGTATAATGACCTGATGAAAGCTTTTAATGCAGAAGTCAAGTTATTTCACCTCATACTACTGCACGTATCATATTAAAATGATAATGTTACATATTTCAGTGTGAGTTATTCAAACAATGGAAATGCGTGAAAAGAGGGTGCGGAGTCGGATATTATTGTGATACTTGGAACGATAACGGATGTCAAAGCCTAAGCAAATACCGAGTTCATTGCTATGGTACATGTGTGGTTTGTTTATATGAAATTAATTTTTTGTCATGGACGTTCTTTTTTTTTCTGACTAAATTTTCGAAAGGTTTAAATCCTAATTTTTTCCGGTTTCACAGTTAGGATGTCGATTTGACACATTATATTTTATTTAAAAACCAAGTACATCCTTTTATATTGATGCATATGAACATTTAATGCTTTTCATAATAAATTATCTAGTAACAAGTAGGAAAGAAAAAGAGGAAAATGAAAGTATAGATATTTCTAGAATGACATAGGGATCCTGTCGTCTCTGACAGTCTAGTAGAAAAGTTTATGTATAGACTTCAAGGACACACAGTATCACCCGAGCATCGGGACTTATTTCCGAGAATTTCTAAAATGAATTAGATTGAAAAAAACTAACGTCAAATAAGTGTTCTAATTTTTATTGGTATAAACAAGGAAGCAAAATTATAATATAAACAAATGATATTTATCAGTCAGGGGCATAATTGATTTCAGTCCTCTTGGAAATGACTGATACAAATAATCTTTTTTTCGATTTCCTTTGTCATTAAACACGAACAAAGATATTCATTTGCAAAAGAAAGGAGGGGATCTCCAACAACACCTAGTTGCAGCATCAACAGCAACCTCCCAAAACACCCAGTGTAAAACACAAAAATGACACGCACAGAAAGAGACGCAGTAGTACATTGAACGTCAAATCACAGAAAAACATAAAACACAAATGACTACACATAAACCAACAAGACCAATGGGTAAACGGTGCCGACTTAGGACGGCCATCTGCCTCGTCAGTAGCAGATGGTGTGGTTATCCTGGATTACGTGCGCACAACCCTCCCACTATTCCAATTACCCAGAGGTCTCGAAGAACGTACAATTGTGGTGTAAAACAACCTCCTCATTGTCAGATGACCACACACAAACAAGACCGCAAAACGCAGGGGCCCAAGCAACACAGATGAATATGTAAATTGATATAAAAAGAGGGCATGCGTAATACGACTTGTGCTCTGCCGGCTGTAGCGAGCTAATGCATGTTATCACCCGAGGAGTCCGACTGACATTCAGAGAGGACAGGTGGTCGGGGCCCTGTCTTCTCTAAAGAGGTTTGGACAGGGCCCGTCATGGAGTCCCGTCGTCACAGTCAGTCAGCGTGCAAGTATTAAGGATGCGCTGGTACAAGACTGTAGATTGGTCAAGTACCAAGCCTAGTGTCCGTCTGGTGACATTAGGATCATATCCACGGTATAAGAGGCGTTTGATGATTCTGACGCATTTTCGATAGTAATTCTGTCTACCTTTGATCCTTCTAATTTTGTTGATCATGTCACCATAAAATGCAGGTTGCGAAATACCCAAAGTAATATACTCTGTTGCTTGTATGGGTCCGAATTTCAAAAGTAGTTGACAATAGTTTTTGTAAAATTTCCAGAATGTCTTGACAAGTTTGTGAAAGCGAAAACCTTGACCTAAAAGTTTCTTTGTTATTTGTAAATTTCTATCATGAAAATCCAAAACATCAGTACATGCTCTAGCATACCGGATGAGCTGCGAAATGTAGATACCATAAGACGGTAATCTAGGAACATCACCGTCAAGCCAGGGAAAATTTACTATATTGAATCCAAAGTCATCTCTTTTGTCATACACCCTTGTATGAATCTCTCCATTAATAATTTTGATATTCAGGTCCAAAAATGGTGTTTCTGTGTTTGTGACGTTCGCCTTGTTTAGAGTCAGTTCCTGTGGATAAATGACATTTTTATACTTTTCAAAAACAGGATTGTCGATAGTAAGGATATCATCCAGGTACCTAGAAGTACCATTGAAACATTTCACATCATCATGTTTTCTTTGTTTTTGAAGATTTTGGATAAATTCTTTTTCATACGTGAATAAAAATAAATCTGCAACAAGAGGCGCACAATTAGTACCCATAGGGATCCCTACAACCTGCTTGTAGAGATTCTCACCAAATCTTACATAAATGTTGTCCAAAAGAAAGGACAAGGCAATACAAATGTCACTACATGTCCATGATTTATATGATTTGTATTCTGTATTGGAAAAGAAACCCTTTGATTCAGATGTACAAATATAAGTTTTACCCTCTCGGTTAAAGCACCATTTAATGAGTTTGGACAATTGATCATTAATCTTATCGTGAGGAAGCGTGGTGTACATATTTGAAAAGTCGTACGAAGAAATCGAATTGGCTTGAAAATTTCTCGATTTCATTTTGTCAATCACATCCCCTGAATTTTTAATAGACCAAAATAAGTTTACATCATTCCTGTTTAGAACAGTTTCACAATATTTTGCAACGTGTTCCTTTATCACCGTGAGTGCTGACGTCAGATTTCTAGACAAAATTGTAGTTGAGCAGTTGCTAGAATTAGCAATGTATCGAAATTTGTAAGGAGACTTGTGCAGTTTTGGTATGCAGTATAGTGTAGGAAGATCCAGTTTAGAAATAGGGATCTTGAATGAAGAAATTTCACTGTTGTGTCTGTTCAAAATGTTAGGAACACTTTCATTGCTTTTGATATAAGTGTTTGTAGACGAAAGTTCCGAAACCAAAGTTGATATGTAGTAACGTTTTCAAATGATTATGGTGTTGTTGGCTGCTTTGTCTGCAGGAGCGAAGACATATTTTTCGTGTAAATTGCGTAATTTGGATTTGAAATATCTTTCAGATTTAGAACTTGGATTTTCGAAAAGATGAGGATTTTTGTGGAAGTTATCTATTCGAATATCGGTAATGTCCAATATGAGGTTCTTCCAGTCATTCAGAGAATGTGATTCGACCCATTCCGATTTACACCATTTTTTTGTATAGTTATCTAAGGCTTCCTTTAGTTCTTCGCGACATTTGATAAAATCTATCTTGGATGGAATTCTGTACTTAGGTCCTTTCTTGAGAAGACCGCGGAGCTGCCTGTCCTGGATAATTGAAAAGTCACCTGTTACAATATGGCCAGCTGGTTTATAAAGGTATTCAGAATTTGCACACTCTCAAGAAGTAGGACTTGATTCAAGAATTTTAGGATCTGATGTTACTTTATTGTAGTTAAATACGAAATTTCGAATAGGTTTTTTATACTTGTAACAAATAAGAGGAGGTTCAAAATTCTCAAAATATTGAGGAATAGCACTTTGGACGCGATGATCCCGAAAAATATTAGAGATGTTAAGAAGATCGAAACCTTTGTTAATAAATGGAATTTTTATGAATCGTCGTCTATGGGGAATGTTTTTAATGACAGGAAAAAGTTTATTCTGCGCGAATGCAACAATGATATTAAGTTTGAATCAATCAGTATTTCTTAAGAATGCAACCTCTGCTTCATCCAAGACAGATTTCAATTGAACTGCTGGTATTGATGAGAGAGCATGAAGCAGTTCATGTCTGCCGCCGTTTCGTGCAATTATAAGTAGATCTCTGAGGGTACGATGTATTCTAGCTCTGTTTCTAAGGTTTCTGTTTCGCCTTTTTCCGTGTGACCTAAACTTTCGTTTAGCGTCAGGGCGGATTGAAAAGACATTGATCTTTGTCGAGGTCGAGGAAATATTTCCTTGTCCGTAAATTTGATCGTTTAAACCAAGGGGGTACGCAGTTTGTAATTTAGTGATCCAGACAAGTTCAGCTTGTAGTCGGCGTTTTTTAATTTCAGTTTTACTTAGATTTTTGAGTTTTGGGAAAGACTGAACTGGAGTAATACTTAAATCCGAAATTGAATGTTTATATTTGAAGAAGTGATGGTACAGGAAATTTCTGTGCTTTTAGTGACGCGAGTTTCTTATCTGATATGAATGATTTCGAAAACGAGATTTTAAGGACTGGCCTGTTTCCCCTACATATTGGGCGCCACATCCCCTGGCGTTTCATGTAATAACATAAATGACATCTTGATACGATCAATCAACGTCGCTATCAATCTCGATCTTAAACGTATGCCCATTAACACTAGATGTAATCGTGGAATTGCAATTGATGAGCGGACAAATGGAACATCTCTTTCCATTGCACTGGCGAATGGTTGAGAACCCTCTGTGTTTGTTGTTAAATGTAGAGCCTGCAGATGGAGTAGTAGGTGTAATACGTCTGCGGGGTATAAATTTAAGAGGTGATAGATGTACTCTGGGTGAGGTAAAAAGTTGATTACTGTTAAATGTCGATGATGGTAACGTGACTGTAGTGACAGAGGGTAATCTCAAAGGTTTTAATTTTATACGAGGCGACCTTAGAAATGCCATAATGAAATAATCGAGGATAGAAAGATGAATTAAGATCCTGCGGAGAAGATACTACAACACAGTCAAGTTAGAGAACGATTTGGAAATAAAACACTTCAAACATCGGGTCGCGGGGAATTGTATTACCAACTCCACACTGCAACACGAAATAAGTGTAGATATAAAAGAAAGGAGGGGATCTCCAACAACACCTAGTTGCAGCATCAACAGCAACCTCCCAAAACACCCAGTGTAAAACACAAAAATGACACGCACAGAAAGAGACGCAGTAGTACATTGAACGTCAAATCACAGAAAAACATAAAACACAAATGACTACACATAAACCAACAAGACCAATGGGTAAACGGTGCCGACTTAGGACGGCCATCTGCCTCGTCAGTAGCAGATGGTGTGGTTATCCTGGATTACGTGCGCACAACCCTCCCACTATTCCGATTACCCAGAGGTCTCGAAGAACGTACAATTGTGGTGTAAAACAACCTCCTCATTGTCAGATGACCACACACAAACAAGACCGCAAAACGCAGGGGCCCAAGCAACACAGATGAATATGTAAATTGATATAAAAAGAGGGCATGCGTAATACGACTTGTGCTCTGCCGGCTGTAGCGAGCTAATGCATGTTATCACCCGAGGAGTCCGACTGACATTCAGAGAGGACAGGTGGTCGGGGCCCTGTCTTCTCTAAAGAGGTTTGGACAGGGCCCGTCATGGAGTCCCGTCGTCACAGTCAGTCAGCGTGCAAGTATTAAGGATGCGCTGGTACAAGACTGTAGATTGGTCAAGTACCAAGCCTAGTGTCCGTCTGGTGACATTAGGATCATATCCACGGTATAAGAGGCGTTTGATGATTCTGACGCATTTTCGATAGTAATTCTGTCTACCTTTGATCCTTCTAATTTTGTTGATCATGTCACCATAAAATGCAGGTTGCGAAATACCCAAAGTAATATACTCTGTTGCTTGTATGGGTCCGAATTTCAAAAGTAGTTGACAATAGTTTTTGTAAAATTTCCAGAATGTCTTGACAAGTTTGTGAAAGCGAAAACCTTGACCTAAAAGTTTCTTTGTTATTTGTAAATTTCTATCATGAAAATCCAAAACATCAGTACATGCTCTAGCATACCGGATGAGCTGCGAAATGTAGATACCATAAGACGGTAATCTAGGAACATCACCGTCAAGCCAGGGAAAATTTACTATATTGAATCCAAAGTCATCTCTTTTGTCATACACCCTTGTATGAATCTCTCCATTAATAATTTTGATATTCAGGTCCAAAAATGGTGTTTCTGTGTTTGTGACGTTCGCCTTGTGATAGAAAGTGATAGAAATCAGTCACATAAAAATGATTAAACCCCGTCATATTCTAAAGGTTGTCCATTTGTTTGCCTTTACTACACTATTTAGGGAAATCTAATTCCATGGATTTGTAGCACCCAATGAACTCATAAAATGAAAATGGGCAGGTATGAATTTCTAGAAATAAGAATGCGCGCAAAAAGTATGGAATTCAGTCATTTGGAGGTAAAGCAGCAAGTAAAGTCAAAATCAAAATTTCTTCTGTTAGTAATTTCTGAAAGAGTACTGAAATCAGTGATGCCCCTGACTGTTTATCTTAAACGTATCACTGTTAATAGATGCATGTATCAATAAAGAGTCTAAACTTGTATACAATAATGCGGAAGGGTTCTATACCTTCTTGAAGAAAATTTCAAACCAATTTTCATGCATCATCGAATGTCAAATTCTCATCAATGATGCTTCCAGCCAAAGTGCTTTTCATAAGCAGCCCAAATTATTTCTAGAATTAAAATTTTTGCATTTACTTTACAGAGAGTACGTGGCTCTCAGAGTACGTGGCTCTAAAGTTCCTGGAGTGTCGATTCAGTAGCATATCCAAATAAAACTATGTTAAAAATAGCATTAGAGGGATGATGTTAAGGATGGTGACTCATATAATAAGGAGTATTAAACTTTTTATAAAAATGGGCCACATATGAAGAACAATTCTCATACTTTAATTTTACATATCGATATACAAAGGTCGGTGTTGAAAATTTCGAGATATAGCTAAAAATAGATTAAGGGAATTTCTGTTGCTATTTTTAGACAAAAATCACCCATTTCCAGAAAAGCATTAGTAATTGAGAAAAGAATGTTATTATGTGATTTTTGAAATTTTTAATGAAAAGAAGACACTTTTCTTCAATAAAAAACATATATACGAAAGAAAATAACTTTGTTTTAGAAAAGTAGCGTCTTTATCAATTTAATGTAAAAATTCGTAAAATTATCATTTTTTGCCTAAAAAATTCACTTCAAAGGAGTATTAAACTTTTTTTCTAGTTATGACAGAAGGAATATATAAATCTTGATCTTTCAATTGATATATAAAAATACATAGGTCGGTGTTAATATAAGAGCAAGATAAAGCGTTGAAAGAAGCTTTCATGTCCATGATGACGTCATACCTAGATTTTATATATACAAATCATAGCGTCGAAACATTTCAATAAATGACGTTCATATCATAGAATCTTATTCATTTTTATTTAAACAAATATGTATTCCTGTAGTAAAGTATCATTAAAAATTGACTCAACACGAAGATTGTTCTCGAATACTCGAAGAATGGGCAATATCATATTAGTCAGTGTCCATTGTGTAAATTGCTGGGAAATAAAGCAATTCGTCGCATTATAATCTAAAACCTACCTATTTTACTGACCTATTTCCGATCCAAATGTTAGAGAGACGATGTTTTATTTCCCTTATATATGTAGAATACACACTTCGATTTAGATTTTCGTAAGCTTTATAAAAACTTTGTATTTTCGCTTAGTGTTCAACGAAGACGTCGTATTCAGTGAAAGACTAATAATATAATAATGGCGTAGCTCTGCCTGAAAAAAAGGGGGGGGGGGCACTACATCCCAAAATTTCTAACAAGCAAAAAAAAAATAAGTGGGGGGGGGTTAAAAACAAATATGGGGGTTTCATGTTCTGTATGCAAAAATTTTAACATTTCTGGTGCAATTCTAAATTTTTAAGTACATGAATAAATGTCTGGCGAGCGGTAGCGAGCCAGGAATTTTTTTAGCAAAATATTGACCTATCAGAAAAAACTTTCTATACCCTCTATCATTAACAAGTACATTTAATAATATTCTAAATAGTTCGAGTTAAATGTCTTCATATACATTGATAAAGTGATATGTATATAGGATTGATCAGAATAGCTAAATTATTCAGAAAGGCTATAAAGAAATCGCGAGCGGTAGCGAGCCAAAGAAAAATTTAAAAATTGACCGAAAAATTGTAGATTTAAGGTACAAAATGTTGCTATTTTAAACAATGTTAATGCATCACAAGTATTAGCTTTTACAAAAAGCTTGCCGTCAGTCAGCTGACTTTACAAGTTGAACAATTCTAGTTAGAAAAAATGCATTTACCAATCGCACATTTCCGGACTTTTCCGGGTTTTGTCCGATTCAAGTGACGGAAATTTCCGAAAATCTGCGATTGGTATAGGACGTATCAGTACAAAGACTTTTCGATGCATATTTCGGAAGAAAATACACTGGTGCGATATGACTTTAATTTGTCAGGTCATCTAGACTCTTCAGCCGACCTAATGAGAGAATCTTATATATACAGATTCTGAATAACCTAGACGAATATTTGCATTTTATACAATTGTCAACCAATTAGTTGATTTGACAGCCTTATATAACATGTGGCCGACCTAGAAATGTCCTTTCCTATGAACTTTTTTTGATGATTCTTATCATTGGGATAGTACTGAACGATTCTAGCTTGGTTGCCACTCTGGCAACCTTGGACAACTCTTTTTATCGCCGGAAATTCAAAATGGCCGCCAAATGCCTCCCACAAATCGATGAATTTAAATTCTCTCTTTAAATATTAAGTGTGGCACATCAAATCAGGGGTTTTGAGAGTCAACAAACCCATTTCCGGTGTCATTTTTACAATTTGAGTTCATTCAGGACTACAAATTCAAATTTTATAAAAGTCCCCCGGTGTAATTTATGTTGAGTTGAGCTATCTACAATATTTATGTATAACATTAATGATGACATGTACCATTTTGCAATGAAATTCTGAACCTTGCATCTCTATCCTAGCTATTTATACTTAAAATGGAACTTTGTAAGAATAGAATGTCTTCAAATTTGGCAAAACAGCATTAATTATATGTGCTTCTTTGAATCATTTTGGCTGGAAGTACCACTAATGAGCATTCGTTGTCCGAATCATGCATGCCTGGTGCATAGAATGTATTATTCTATTTAAAGAAGGCTACCCAATAGTAACAGGGTTAGCACTTGCCTTTTTCTTCATAAGGACGGTTAAGTTTGTAAATGTACAGGCCTTTCAAAATTTTATCTGCTATCATTATATTATACATCTTAGGATAATTTTAAGTTCTGGTCGGGGATTTCGTCAGTTTTTCTCTACAGTGATTCAAAATTAAATATGAGGAATCTTCAACTGTGGTAAGATGAAATGGTACTACGTATGTTTTGGCATGTAAAACTCAAGTGGTTGAAATCTATCTTGAAAGCAATTGTCTTGGATATCAGTGTTCCGTAGAGTTTGAAGGTTGTTTCTATATCATATATCTTAAACAGGTTTTCATTCTAAATGTTTTCTTACAACAAAGAGTATTTGGTTGAAGAGTAAGACGTAGTCAGTGTGACAAGCTTGAAATGAATCTTAGAACAGAACAGGAGCATAAGTCAAAAGAACAGTGACAGGGAAAACGATCTATGTCAAGAATACAGGTCATGCAGAAATCCTGGAAGAACTTTGCTCCTTTGAATTCCTTTTGCAGACTTTCAAATAGGACAATCAATTAAGTATTTGACATGATATTTTGACAATCTATAGCCCTATGATGTAGATTCTTGCTTCAGGTCGACTTTTATCCCCCTTTTTTAAAATATACAATATTTGCAATTTATTTTTATCTTTATGATAAAAAAAAATTCTTCTCTTTTACGGTTTGAGAATGTGCAATCTATGTAAAAAGTGCGTGTGTAAGCTTATTTCGACAAAAGGAAATTACACGTGGATTATACCACCTTTGGGATAACAAATAATAATTCATTGGCATCATTTTAGAGCAGATAAATTTACAGCATGGACCAGACATGCATGTTTCAGGTAATAAACACTCGACATTTAATGAGATGTACCACAGTTATTCGTAACGAAATGGGAATACTGAAGTGAAGGAGTCATTTTATGTTTAGCCTTTAATGAACTAATAAGCAAAATGACAGCAGATATGGATTTCTTGGCCCTTAAAAGCCCTGATTAGATGTGCTATACTTAATATATCAAGTAATTATTACATTTTACACAGTATAAGAAGACTATTTGGTGGCCATTTTGAATTTCCCATGATAAGCAGAGTTGTCCCAGAAGCATGTGTTAACTAAAAACAACCAAAACAGCAAAATAAATGCTTTCTAGGACCATTGCACTTACAAATAAGATGTGTTACACGAACGTTTTATTGAAATATTCACATTGTACTATAATAAGGTTGAACTTTGGAGGCCATCTTGAATTTTAGTCCTGAATGAACTCAAATTGTAAAAATGACATCGGAAATTGGTTTGTTGACCCTCAAAACCCCTGATTTGATGTGCCACACTTGCTATTTAAAGAAAGAATTTCATTTCATCTATTGGTGGGAGGCATTTGGTGGCCATTTTGGATTTCCGGCGATAAAAAGAGTTGCCCAAGGTTGCCAGAGTGGCAACCAAGCTAGAATCGTTCAGTACTATCCCATAGATAAGAATCATCAAAAAAAGTTCATAGGAAAGGACATTTCTAGGTTCTGAAATTTTCAAACCGACTAAATCATATTACCAAGAGGTATTCTATCCGTGCAAGTAGGTTACGAATGATTACAGTATACCGTCAGTCATGACTGACGGTAATAAAATTTTGTGATTGAAAGGTGGGGGGGGCACAAACATGGTTGTGCCCCCCCCCCCTTTTTTTCAAAGTGGGGGGGGGGCATGTGCCCCCGCTGCCCCCCCCCCTTTCCTACGCCCTTGTATAAGACCAAGGACTTATAAACAGATAAGACTTACTCAGCAAAGTAAAATTATAAGATTCCTGTCAAAATATCAAGAAATGAATGGGGATGGGGAAAGGGGGGGGGGGGGGGGGGCACTTACGCTCATGAGCGTATATAATAGATTTATAAATATACGTCCCTGTTACGCCCAATCCAATCCAGTTCTCTGGAAAGAAAAATACGGTAGGGTGATAATGAGAGATTGCAAGGATTCTAGGAATCGTCAAACACGTACAAATGTATATATTTACTCGAACATGGTACGTTTTTCACTAGAGACAGCGACATTGAAACAAAATTCTAAATTAGACTATGACATTCATAAAATGCCAATTGATCTTACGGGAGGATAAAAACTTTCGCATTAGAAGAAAAACCGGCTTGATTTTTTTTTCGGAAAAATTTAATAAAAACGTACAGCCCGAAAGACAGACGAAAATAAATCCGGACCATGTAGATTCTGTGTATTGAAGAAAATAAAACCCCATTCCCTCTGAGCTGGTATATATTTATTTAGCCTTAACCCCCTTGATTTGAAAAATCCCCAGGATCCCTTATGTATAATTATATTTTTTAACAACGCTACCTCTGCGAATAAACATTACGCTATAAACGATTAGAATCATGCAAAGTTTCCCATCTTTCGAATTGGCGTTTACAGATTATTACTTCGGGTAGGTCCGATGCAACAAAATAAAACGTAACAAAAAGAATACTTAATATCCTAATTGATTTTTCCGGGCAGCGAGCGGTTGAATTTCCCGGTTTTCAAAAAAAAAAGTCGCGCGGGCCCCAATTATTCAATTTAAACTACAATGTACTTCATTTCGATTCATCAGTGATGATATACGTTACTTGATATTACCTATGTACAGTCCTAAATCGAGCATTCTAGCGTTTTATCTTATGCGACATCGCCTGCGTTATAACGTCATGCGTATGACGCGATGACGTTCGAATCGTCTAATACGTTGCGCAGTGCTATGTGCGCACACGTGATGAGTCACCATTGTTAAGATGTTACATGTAACTAGTGCTGTATATTGAAATATATTTTTCAATACATTTTGCTTCAATACTCAATATTTTCAATACAATACGCATTTTTACATTTTTCTCAAATAAATCATACTAATGAATCAATAAATGGACTTTTTATGTTTTAATCAATGAAAACTTTATAAAACAGAACAAAAATAAACAACAAATGGATGTTTTCCATTATTTCAAAAGCAAAAAGGGAATAAAAAGATGTCAATGGCAGTCAAGGAAAGTGTTTCTTTGTCTGCCAAAGAATTCTGGTCGTTGACTGGTCACGTGCAAATTCCGTGAAACGCGCATTATACACCCATTAACACCAAAACTAAGACATTCATTTCTTATATTTAAGCAAATTACAGTGTCAAAGTATTCTAACGTTGGTTAATTCTCCCTAAGTTCAAAATTTGTACGTGACGTCACATTGCCAACCCGATTTTTCGAAATATAATTACGACAGAAACATTATTTGAACTCTTATGTCTGAACGTTGATGTGATGAAGAAGATTAAGAAGAAATACGAAAATAAGAACCAAAAACGAATTAAGCATTTGTGCATCGATACGTATTGAAAATATCAAAATATCGGTACTCTTCAATATTCCAATATCAATATACAGCACTATATGTAACCTCATTTAATTTCGAAGAAAGGAGGGGATCTCCAACAACACCTAGTTGCAGCATCAACAGCAACCTCCCAAAACACCCACTGTAAAACACAAAAATGACACGCACAGAAAGAGACGCGAAGATATTTTTGGTGAAATGTGGGTCCACTTGTATGTGTTCATAATCCATTTTGACAGCGCTTTTTGAGTTCAAGGGTAGCTTGTTCGATCTTTGAAATTATTATCAAGAAATAGATTGGTCTTGTAATTAATTGACTATTTCTAGTCCAATTTCTTTACTTCTATCCACATTCACTTTCTGATCAGCGACGATGCTAGCTTCTATTGACCTGAGTTCGTCATTTTCATCAAACGGGTTCCTCCCAATTACATGTTCTAACACAATGAAGGCATCCCTATCGTCACGGCTTTGTCTCGTCTTTACAGACTCCTTATATTGATCACTCGTGTGGTAGTCTACACCTGTTAAAGTTTGCATTGCATCACTTCACCACAAGCTGCAGATGAAAGGAAGCACTAAACTCTTTGCAATTCCGTCATTCCCCTCAATCTCGTCAATCCTCCAGAGGTCTTCATGCTACGCATAAGTACCTGCTCAATGACCAGGTCACTTGATAGCCCTGCCTAAAAACGGTCTGAACGTCGTATCACATAATGACCAGCCTAGAAAAAAATATATATTTCCTGGTGTTTGCTCTCCAGCTGCTGCATGTCATTTAAATAAAGATACGCAAATTTTATGTATTGTTTTTGGTGAAGTTTCTAGTTGCTTGTTCTTTCTGCCTCAAGAAATTTCATAAGAAGATGTACCATGTCTAAATATTGCAACAATAACTTTGCTGTCCTTTTGGTTTCAAGTGAATTTTCTCCTCTTCAACTTTTGAAAGAATTCTTTCAAATATTTCATCTCCAGCTAATTCTTCTAGCTTAGATTCTCCAAATAAATGTGAATCGTACGACGAGCATGCTTTGGCTAATCGTGGTTCGAATATTCGTCCGGATAGATCATTCTATGTCTCATTCTGAAGGCAACTTCTGGAACCAATTGGTGGTCCAAACCTTAAGATAGTTCGCCATTATCAGTTCTACTACTCTCGGATGAGGATAAATTCAGCTCCGCAGTGATACTCAGGAGATCCAATTCAAAATGTCTTGCTAGAAGAATGGAATTTAATTCCGAAGAGACTAGATTATGTTCTCTTATAGCTCTTGATACCGCTTTCCCTAAAGTCATATGTCCAATAGCATTGGGAGCAAATACTGTTTCCTAAACCTCTTGAAGTACTGATCAAGAAATAATATAACAAATTGCACCCAGGAAACTCGTTTTAAGGTGAAAACTATCCAAGCGTAGTACAACTGTTTTGAAGATACTGACATCTGCTTCATCAGATATAATTTGGTGGCTCTTCCAGTACAATGGCTGGTCAAACGTTATGACAGAAGTCCTTCATAGTTTGATGCCTCTTTGCAAACGAAATGTAACGTTGAGGACATGAATGTCATATCACCGGGAGGAAGATCAATCAGGGGAAAGAAAACTGTTGATGATTGTCCAGGATACTGTCAACTTCTAAACATCTGCATGAATCCAGACATGATGTGCGAGGAGTACTAAGAGGCCAAAGGACATTACACAACAAATCGGCAAACCAAAAATCGTCATCAACATCCATTTCTCGCAACTTGATGAAGTGTTGTTCTTTTTGTCTGCTGAAATTTGATCCCTGTGTATAGGAACATATAATGCCAATTCCATGGAACGTCCCATGGCCGTCAACTTTACATGAGCTATCATCCACTTCGTCAACAACAAATTGAAGACTGCTGTTGGTGTCTAGATTTATCTGACTTTGTTCTTGTTCCGCAACAGCATTAGACTGAAATCTTTTAATTTCTGAATATGATTCAGAAAAGCCAAGATTGTTGATAGTATCTAATAGGAATCTGGATGCAAACTGATGGTGGAGTTGAATTCCAAGATATATTTTCATGGGTGCAAGTAGTGCTCTTAGTCTTGACGTTTTTTTGATTGCTTGTCCAATCGAAGCGATTTTGAGGTCTTTACTGTATTGCAGAAAAATATCTGAGAGTAAAAGTTGGACCAAATCAGGAACACATGACATCTGTGAAGACAAATACTGAATCCCTGATGTGGATGGATACAGTAGAGCAGCTGTAGAAGCCGACGTGCTTTTGGTATTGCTGTGAGTAAATCCAGCTGCCGCTTTGATGATCAATTCGTTGTCAGATGATGATTGGGGTCACTTGTAGAAATCATATATGACTGATTTTGACGAATAGCATAATGTGACAACGTCTGGTAGGCTGTTTATTTCGGTAATAAGAATATCCGATCCGAAATGCTTCTATAGCTTCTTCCTCATTTGATTTCTGGTGTACAGTTCATCAAAAAATCCTACCATTTTCTTAGTGAGGTCGATTACTATTACTTGTTCATTGTCATTTTTTTTTTTAGCTAAAAGAACACAGTCACGTTTTTGGAAAATGCGTCCTCCTACTGAGTTTCACATGGCCTTCCTGCTAAGCATCTTTCTGTGGGTGAAATAGGGGAATAAACAGATGTTATGTATATATTTCCTCAAGTTGACGCTGCATGTCTGGTGATAAACAGCGTCAGCAGCATGTAGGTCATTCGCGTAAGATATTCTCCCCTTTACTGTAAGTCCCCTCTTCAATACTTTCTCTTGGGATCCCATTGTTAAAACTGGATGTACGTATGACTCAGCTCCTCTTTTCCGTTTGATGAATTTAGCCGGAAGTCCACAAAACATGCACTGCTCTTGGAAGTTGAATATATTATCTGATCGAAGAACATTCTTTGTTTCATTTTTGTGTTGGTCAGCTGCTTTTCTGCTCGTTTATATTTAGGATGGTTGCATTTATGCCTACGTCCTCGACCATAGTACCTTCTTTGTAGATGACAATGCCTCCATGATGACAATCCAAAATACTGAAACAGAGAAAGAGCTTATTTAATGACAAATATGGATAATGACCATATCCCTATATACAGCACAAAATCGATAATTCAGAAAACCAGAAACCGAAGGCGTACAAAATCAGGGTCAAACAGGAACCAAAGCGAACAAACAAAAAACCTCCACCACATGAAAAGAAGCGAACTCCCGATATCGGAGTGAGACCAGCTGCCCAGGAAGAGTTAGCATCTCCTGCTTGCATGCAACAACCGCCGCTTCAATTCGGTAGAATGTCACATCCGGTAACTTCCATTTCGGAAGACGTAGAGTGCAATCTTTGGTTGGATGGTTCAAATGGTCTATGACAGAATATTATCCACCATTCTGGAGAGTGGGACATCATAGTGTATGACGAGTTCCCCATATCGACCGTAGAACTTCCTCAGTGACGATGTTAGTCGGTCACAAACATATCCCTGACTGAGAAGCTTATCTGAAAGACGCCTAGCTCTCAGAACAAAATCCGTATATTTCGTACTTGCTCTGGCGTAGCGTATCAACTGAGATATGAACATGCCAAAATCAGGCGATGAAGGGATGTTGCTACTCAGAAAAGGAAAGTTTGTAATGCTGAAATTGAAGTCGTCACGTTTTTCATAGAGTGAGTTGTTCATGTGACCATCAGTGTCGTAGGACAACATTATGTCCAAATAGGATGCTAAATTATATGTCTCTGTAGTTTCTTTGACTTCAAGCTATGAAGGATAGATACTGCTGAGGCAATCCGCGAATTTTGGATTATTGATGGACAACACATCGTTTATGTATCTGTAAGTGAAGTAGAAGTCAGAAGCTAAGTATCTTTTCCCTTCAGAGACCAGAGATTAAATGAATTCAGCTTCGCACGAGTAAAGGAAAATATCGGCAAGGAGAGGTGCACAATTGGTCCCTTTATCAGAAAGTTTAACATCTGAATAATATCAGTTTCAGTGTATATATTTTCAGAATCGGACTTTTCTTTTACAACGTAGGTTTTGTCAAAGTTAACAACAATAATTTTGTATTTGCGATTACCAATCTTACTTGTAAACGCATTACTTATAATTTTTGCGAGTGTTTCTTTCAATTTAGAATGTGGAATTGTAGTGTAAAGTGTCGAAAAATCAAAGGCTTTGATCGAATGGACTCTACAAAAATGAGTGGATTTCAGATGTTCTTAAAGTTCCTTCGAATTCTTTAAAATCCACATCTGGTTAATACCACTGCGAGAATATACTGTCGAACAATATTTTTGAAGCCCAGATTTGATTTCAGATAAAACTTTGGTGAGTAAGATCGATACAGATTTGTTTGAACATTTTGAGGAAACAGCGATGAAACGTTGTTTGTACGGATTTTTATGCATTTTAGGTATGCAGTATAAGTATGGCAAATCTAAATTGAAATTGTTAATGTCGAAGCCAAAGGAAGCAAGAGCTGATTTGTGGTTATCTATTATTTCAGAGGCAGAAAGGTTTGTTGAGGTGTAAGTGGGATTTCCAGGTGTCGAATTTAAACCCAACTCTTTAACTAGACTGTCGAAATAGTACTTTTTGCAAGTAAAAGTGTAATTATTTGAGGCTTTGTCCGCTGGTGTGATGACATAATGTTCTTGGAGGTAGGTAAGCTCTGTGATAACATGAGGGCCTTTAAATACAGACTCGAAGCTGGTGTTCACAGTTGATTTCAATAAGTTAATTCTAGATAAAAGTAACCCTCTGATGGATTTTATCCATTTGGAAAGGGTGTCGAGCTGTACATCCTCTTTCTTTGCCCAACGTCTTGCACATTCCCCACAAAAGTCCTTGATAATTTTGACATTTTGGTTCCATGTAAAGGACATACTTTCTCTGTATTTGAGACCCTGTTTTAACAATTATCTCTGTCGTTCTTAACTATACTAAGGTCACCAGTAATAACGTGTCCACAAGGAGAGTAGTTGAAATCCTATTAAGAACATTATTAAGTAAGTGGATGTAGTGAGGGATTACTTAAATCAATATACTGCAGGAATCGTTTGTAATTGTAAATTTTAGATGCAACTGTTGGTGTGTAGCTATAGGAAATACAAGGAGTTCTATTCTTTTGAAATATGGTGGGATTTAAATCATTCTTCAATGTTGTATTTCAATCAATACGTGTGAGGAGAGTGATTTTTTAGTTTGTTATTCAACATTAATTCGACTTAATTGGCGTATTTTGTGACGACTTGATATTTCACAAATACTCTAATACTCAATAATTGGAAAATAATTCACAAATAAGGATGAAATAAAGATGAAGTAGATAATTCAACGTCGAACTCACCTTGAATTATTCAAATTGTAAATATTTTCTGGTAATGTTAATAAAAGAACTGAAACAAACTAAAATATCATGAATATTCAAATTAGTAATGTGCAACAATTAACAAAAGAGAAACTGAAGTTGCTAATGGTTTCGACACTTGGACATATTTTTACTTAGTCTACTATTTTTGTAAAATTAATTACGATTTTTTTTATTTTAAATGTACCATCAACACTATTATCTTTTAACATATTAACATAGATTAAGAACAGATGCGTTAAGAACAGAAGCTTCCATACATCAAATTTTCGAGTGTGACCGTTCTTACCATACAATTCCAGCAAGAATGTTGTAATAACATAACTTTCGACTTTGTCTAGTTGAATGAAGTATGATTTTGTATGATTCATTTCATTATCATGATGATACTGGATTTTGTATTTGTGACTTACTTTTTTTGAAAAGGTATTACGACGTCTCGTTTCATTACAAGAAGCAAAAAGTGTAGAACAACATACTGAATTTATAATTTTTTCTTTTTCTTTTTTCTTTTTTTTTTTCGATACTATAGATTTTAACATATGTTTATATGGAAACCTTACTTACCTGCATAAAGACATGTCCAAGAAACGAGTATCATGCTCGAAGAAACCATTCACAGAAACGTAGATATTTTTTCATTGGTACTGTATTTGGAGATTGGAATGCATCCTTGATTTTGAATGGAAGCGCGTTGGTGCATTCACAAATAAAACAAACTTTGAGGTGGAAATGAACACTTTCCACGCCGAATTTTTTTTATTTCTTATTGATAATTTTTTCCTATGACATATTCAATTGAATAAAATACTTACACTCTGTATTGTAATTTGTTCAAGGTTCCAACATACTTTAACTGGACTAATAGAAGAATTACGTCAATACGTTATGAACATCTAAAAATGTGCTTGTCAAATAGATAAAATAATATATTGAATCGAAGAAGACGTTTGCTTGGGTGTTCAAATTGCCATACTTCACGAGCATCCGGGAGCTTTGCCTTCTGGACCCCTACCAGGGACCCACTGGGGACCCTACAGCGGCCTCAGCCCTCCTGCCTAGACTGATTTGAATAAACATCATTTCTGCTCTTGCTACGCGCCTGAGAACTAAAGTGTTTCACCAATTTGAAATTATAGATTTAAAGATTTGTCTAGAAGATCCTCTTACATGTTCCTTATATGAATTTTGTTTACCGACGATTTATTATTTTAACTCTCTGTTTAGAGGTTAATTAAATCTTTGCATAAAAAAGTAATATTTTAGAGTTTTGAGTAAAATTAAAGAATTTCTATTGATAAAACACAAACATTTCCAGCATCACTATGTCCATGTAATATAAGTTTCCCTGTTAAGTGTTATATTTTGGTTGCTCCACTGGAAGCATCACTGATGAGAATTTAATATTCGAAACACGTGTCTGGTGCAGGAAAAATTGGTTTTCTTCATGAAGGTATAGAGTTGGAACACTTCCGTATTAGTATATAGACAAATTGTCCTCGTCTGTATAATTTTTATCCGTCTGGGACGTTAACAAAATTAGTAAATAAAGTCTTTTTCACATCATCCGTACGATTTCTGACAGCTTGATTGACGCAGACAGATCGAAGGCAGTTTTGCAGTAGATCACAGAGGTCTAAGTGGTCGTACGGCAGCCATGCGAATGTCGTGCGGCTGCCGTACGGGCTGTACGATGTTTGCAGCTTCAAGAATTCTCGTCTGCCGCAATCAAGTCGTGCTGCAGCCGTACGAACTACTAGGATTGCCTTACAGGGCAGCCGTGCGACTGGCATACGTCAATTATTATTGTTTGCAAGTAATCTTGCGGACATGGTACGGCACACAATACTGTCGTAAGAAGGTCGTACGTCTGCCATGCGACTGTCGTGCGAATTCGTCCAACGTGGACTTGCTATAAATTGACCCAGTCACCTTACTTGAAATCTAGATAAGTAAATTAAAATGGCAGAAATACAATAAATGCAGTAATAGAGAATTCTAAGTTATACTAAAATGAAAAAAGTCGAATTATTTGCACATTTGACCCTTAAGTATATTAACACGGATTGACATGCTCTTTTAAAAATAAGAAAGCCTTCATTTGCTAGGCCTTTGGCTGGGTAAATGTTTTTACTGCCTGCAAAAGACTTATGCTTAAAAATTTTACCAACTGCTGTCCTCTTACCACGGAATCATCTATATATAGTGTCTCGAGATATAATGAGCATATGGTTTCTGAACATATCCGCTTGAAAAGGATCTGCAATAATCGTACGGCTGTCGCACGACTACAGAAGGTTTCCTGTGATTTTCAACATCCTGCCCCGGAATTATACTGTAATAAGACGCAAGGCAGCAAGCCATAATATGTCCGTAGATAATGTGATAACATGATATGAAAATAAATAATACAAACACGATGAACAATAAGACGCCTTCAAACTCTGCGACCTTCTACAAGATCGTGAGTCAATCTTACTGCTGCCGTACGCCAGTCGTACGGCAGCCTTGCGACTGACAAATATTGTCTTAAAATCGCAAGGATAATGTGCAAACTGAGATTTCAGCCTGCGACGTTGCGACGTTGCGAACAAAATCAATCGCACGGCTGCCGTGCGGCAGCCGCAAGGAACTTAACGATTTTTATCCAAAAGTCAATCGCAGAGCGTCGTACGGCTGATATTGAAGGGGCTTTAAACTAAATGAAATATTTGTATTCTTTAAAAAATACTGTTAAATATCCTTGAATCAAAATCTTACATGCATTTCTTTGTTACGTAATCCCAAGAAATCGAAACGAATTAACATTTTATTTTCGATGCTGACAGAAAAAGGAATACAACTAACTAATAGGTATAATATTCTGGTTCCCGACCGAAGCGATATTAACTGTTATATGATTATCATCAACGTCCTCTATAAGGCAATAGATCAAAACGTTGCAATCCCTCATCTATGTATAAATATTCATATGCAAACAATTCTCTCCTTTCAAATCAAAATATTATTATCCATGTCCTTGAAACTTAGAAAATTAAAAGGTCATACATGTATGTAACATTAAAGCGTATAAAAACTACCATTGTCAAGAAGAATAGTGTGATGAAACGAGGAATTCATACACCTGATAAAAATGAAAGTAACGGACAATAATGTTTTGAATTATTTCCGAAATAAATCCTTATGTAAGCTGTGAACACAAATTTGTTAACGCACTAAAATTTCCTTTCCTAGTCAGGAGGACCAAGCCATTAATAAGGAGGGTAGCCAGACCTTCAGTCAGAACAAAGGCATACACGATCTCAACAAGGACACATTCGGATGGATGGACCGCTGTTGTCTCTAGCGATTACAATACAGCAAATGATGCATCTCATGATAGCACGGTTTCCTGGATGTTACCATCAGCGACAGATCTTGGCGATGGATTTGAGGATAGCAGTCCATCTTGGATATCAAGTATGGGGCAATTTTAAACGATTTTGTTCACCACGGGCTTTTAGTGCTCTATTGGTTACAACAGATGGGACTATGGTGTTCTACTCTCTGTGTAGCGAAGCGAACTGATCGATAGAAATGTCTCTAAAAAGGCTAAATACATGTTGATGAAAGCACCTTATCTACTCCCTTTATGTACCTTCATTACTACACACACTGGCACCTAAATTTTGTCTCGAAAGGGAAATGATGTATTTATGTATTGAAGGCGCATGCTAGTTCGGAAGTACAGTCCCGGATTGTTTAAAAACTCGAGCTAACCTGTTATAATTTTTTTTCAGTGGAACGAAGATTGAAATACTGCCCATTGTAACTATATGGCCTCCCCCACAATATTTATTGTGAATTATTATTTTATGTTGTGGAATTGCGCACTGTCGAAAAAGAGGAATAACTCTAAACTAAATTCGATGCATTTATTAGAACATGAAAGTAAATTAATTCCCTTACATAAAAAAGGAATGATGTTAATGTAAAACGTCTTCAAATTTAATAGCATCATATAAGATCTAATAAATTTAAAGCATGGACCAGACAAGCACGTTTCGGGTACAAAACCCTCGCCAGTGATCCTCAGTCTTAACAATGTAAAATGCCAAAAATTATGAAAATGATTATGTCCAAAAATGTACCAAAAAGACATAGCAAAATAGGTGGGATATGATGCTACAGGACCAATGTTTTAGAAATTTCAAGAAATTTTGTAACAGAAAATTTCAAATGCGTTAAAGAGACAGACGATCAACAGAAATTGATTGAGCTTGGCTAAATGTGCCCTCGGGGACTCATTGTCCACCAGCAGTGACACTCGCCAAGTAGTTCAAATGTTAAACGTCTTCAAATTCAATAGCACCATTTAAGATCTGATAAATTTACAGCATGGATAAGACATGCACGTTTCGGGTACTTAACCCTCGTCAGTGATATTAATTCACAAAATGATAAGAAACCGACTCAAGAAATTCTCAATTATTAAGTTTTTTTCTTAAGACTTTATTGAAAATATATTCTCGACTTTAATTGAATTAGTGATTATTTAATATTTTGAAAGTGCCGAGATTGACAAGAACTTATTTACAAATTAGCTTTTCATTTTTTCATTTCACCACGCATAATACCAGCAAATTGAGTTTATCTAGATACAAACCCTCATAATTTCATATGCTTTTAAACAACTTTAGACAACCTCATCTTTTATGGATGAACACAAACTTACTTCGAAATATGTCCGTCATATTGTTCAATTTCCCTACCATGTTTGAATACGTTATTTTTTCAAGAATGGAGGGGATCTCCAACAAGACGCGATTGCAGCACCAACAGCAACATACCACCACACACCAAGTGAAAACAGAGAGAATACATACATCAAGAGACAAGGAAAAGCAAACGAGACACCAAACATCGAACACAAAACCAACGAGACCCATGGGCAATCGGTGCCGACTTAGGACGGCCATAACCCACGTTAGTAGCAGATGGTGTGTTTTATTCAGTTGCACATTTTACCAATAGGAATCCGTTTGTTATGCTGATATCATACTTTTTCAATATTTGGCAATTTAAGATTGTTAAAGATGTAATTATATAAATAAACATCAAAGAAGTACCTAACCGTTATTCAGTTAAAGCGAAAGTTTCAAACCGTTATTCGCTTTTTGTGTTTTTGTGCTTTAAAGAAGTTTCGCTATTTTCGATATGTATTTTTCATCAACATAAGCTAATAATTTCCCTGTTCAGGCAAATCCGCATTTAATCTAATTCGTATTGGATTTGATATATTTTGCATCAGATTTGATGCGTATTATTTCAATTCGTATTATGTCCGCATTGATTTTACAAGACAAATTCTAATGCACCTAAAATGTTGGTACATTTGCACCGATAGCCATATATTTTCAAATCAGAAATGGGTAGAACTAATCCTTAATAATTGTTTTTATCATATTGATCTTTTCACATTATTTGTCGTACTGAATTTGAAGCACAGTTCCGGGGAAAAAACTATAGGTTGCGCATGTACCAGTGACGTCTCTTGATTGTTTTAAGACGTTTTGCGTGTAATCGTGTTTCTCTTGTTTTGAGAAAAATGTATTGTAACAATCAAATGCCGTCACTGGTACATGAGCAATCTATTTTGTCCTCCGAAACTGAGCTTGAATTTCAATACCGCAGATAATGTGAAAGGGCTTATCAAGGCCATATCAGCAGCGTGTTCAGTATTTGTAAATACGCCTGCTCTTCATAAAATGGGATCATTTCAATTAGAAGATAGATTAATAACACATGAGAAGAGTGTGCCCCGGTGTGGTCAGTGTAGGTTTGTCTTTTCCAATTATTTCGTTCTTTGATGAATTTAGGAAGTGGTTTAGTCATACAGTCCCGTATTCATGGCCATTAAATAGAGTACACTCTTCGAGAATTCAGTCTATTTTTTTTACATGTACCTCCATAATTAGTGCATTTATTTGGGTTTTTTTATTTCGGATACTAGCAATTTCACCGATAAATATCATCGAAATTAAAGGAGTTTAACATCTTAGCACCATCCCTCCAATGCTATTTTGAGCATATATTTTATTTGGATATGCTACTGAATCGACCATACAGGAAAGTTTGAGCCGCGCGCTCTCTGTAATGTAAATGTAAAAATCTAACTTCAAAAAATTGAAGAGGGCGCTACTGAAACTATTTATGGTGGCGCCGCTGAAAGCATCACTGATGAGAATTTAATATTCGAAACACGTGTCTGGTGCATGTAAATTGATTTGGAATTTTCTTCAAGAAGGTAGAGAGTTGGAACCCTTCGACATTATCAATGTTAAATACTTGACTTTTGACAAGTAATGTTTACCATCAGGAACTTGATTTTATCTTTTTGTCTAGTTTATATCATTTATATGGTTTTATCATGTAAATCACTGGACTATTGATAAACGCTTAAATTTCAATCTATTCATGATTTCAGAATTGAATCTTATATTGTTTTTCTGTTGATGCAGATATCACCCGAAAAATTGGACAGAAAACTGCATCAATCGCGCGTAGCATATATCATTTTATCAATATATCATTTTCTATCATCTACTAAAACAGACTGTTTTCTTGGATCTAAAAACAATCAATCATCGCAATATTTCGTCATTTCGGGGGGTTGCGCAGCGATACAACTGCCTCCAACAAAAACAAGTTATGGCAGCCGCCATGATTTAAACAGCAAACAATCGCCTCTCTATATCTTTGGAATAAGGACCGGCAAATCCGACAAGTACAGTTAATTTTTTTAAGTAAGTAGGAAAAAATGGAGCCCTTGACATGTTAAGCAAACATCAACAAATTGTATTTTCAACAACGAGTTTATTCATATTTGAGGGAACCCACGGTTCTAAAAATAATGCTATAAATAGACTTCCGTGAAAAATTATGTTGATCGATGAATCAGCAAAATTTCTTAGCCAATCAGAATCTTCGTTTTTTGAAAATAACTATGGAAATTAAATGATTTGTTTATCTCATTACAGATACACCACGTATCATAACAACAGTATCAGTCACTGTATTGGTACTTACCCTCATCTTTATAACATGTATCGTTAACTGCTTCAGGTGAGATTTCTTTCATGAATTTCCCAAATTATAAGGACAAAATAATCAGCCATATAAAATCAGTATTACATGAGGGGAAGTAGATCCTGACAACAAGCTCAACAGCACGCACAATAGAACACAAAATTAAGCACCGACGGACTCTAGCAAGCTAGAGGTGGGACCATGTGCCCGGGAGGAGCAAGTTGTGTGTGGTTCCGACAGTTGGATATACTGTTGGAAACGCAATTATACCGTCGGGGCTTGTCCCCGACGGTATAACGTATGTTTCCTACCATAAACCACAAAACGAAGTACGTTTATCCCAAATCTAATTCATGTGACATATTTTAACTTTTCATACCCCTCAGAGGGTCTCACGTATCGCTTTAGAGGTGTCGTTGCTACGGATGACTAACAACGACCAACAGAAATTATTGCGCTGCAAAATATGAAATACAACTGCTTCGTATTTATTACAATGGCGAGTTATCAATAATAAAGTTACTTTCTCTGTTGTTTACATGTGGAGAACGCCATTTACAAGCTAATACCTTGTAGCTTTACGTCACAGTATGACGTCACAGGTGCGAAGAACAAAGGGAAGCATGACGTTATACCCAAACAGTGCGCTAAAGCTTGTAACGTGCAAATTTACGTAGGAATATATTTTAAAGTATGTCAAGTGAGTCGGTTTGCGGCATGTATATCATCGTTATACATGCCTGTAGAAATCCTGTGAACCAATCAGAATGCGTGAAACAAACAGAAATAATTAGAATGATAATTTTATCTAATGGAATTGCTTGATACAGTCTGATAATGAAATTTTTCTTAATTTCTGTTTACAAAAGTTTAATCCAATCAGATAACCTGTTTCTTTCTGGTAATGGTAATCTTATCCAATGAAATTGTTTGGTACAGTCTGAAAATGGAAGTTTTCCTAACTTCTGTTAACAGACATTTTAGCCAATCAGATAACCTGTTTCTTTCTGGTGATGGTAATTTTATCCAATGAAATTGCTTGATAAGTCTGAAAATTAAAATTTTCCAAATTTCTGTGAACAAAATATTTAGCCAATCAGCTAACCTGTTTCTTTCTGTTAATGGTAATTTCATCGAATGAAATTGCTTGATACAGTCTTATAATGGAAATTTTCCTAATTTCTGTTAACAAAATTTATCATTGGCAGAGATCTAATTACAGTTCAACGAAGACGCTAAAAATGTTCTTATTCGGTTATTTTCTGAAGATAGAAAATAACCCAATAGGAAAATAGCGTAGAACTTCGTTTCACTGTACTATCTACATGTACTAGTATAGGAGAGATATCTAGTCTCCACCTCTAAAAGCTGTTAGCGGCAGCGGTAGATACTGGAAAATTTAGCCTAGGAGAGATCTAGCTAGTTTTTTTTTAATTTTTCAAGCCGGACAATTTAAAGTCTTATGTTAATATCGTTGTATATTTAATAAACATGATAAAGAATAGCAATCCAAGGAATGCTTGTGTCGCCTGCGAAGCGGTTTGATTATTGGTATCAGTAGAAAAGTCTTGTCATATGAAATTCATTTGAAATATCAGACCTCTTAATTACAAATTAAAAGATATGGTCATTCTCAAATTTTCAGAAAAGAGTGTCAATCATCTAGATCAAGGTCACTACGTAAAAATTGGTAACAAAAAGGTCTCATCATATGAAATATTAAAGACCTATCACCTACCAATTAAAAGATAAATACAACCTTAGAAAAGAAGGTCAATAGCCAGGTCAAGGTCAAAAGGAAAAAAATTTTGGTATGTTTAGAATGGCATTGCTACAAGGAAAATACATATGGTGGAGGTTTTTGTTTTTGTTTGCTTTGGTTCCTGTTTTATCCTGATTTTGTATGCCTTCGGTTTCTGATTTTCTGAATTATCAATTTTGTGCTGTATACAGGGATATGGTCTTTATCTATATTTGTCATCTGAAAAGTAAATAAAGCAAAAATAGATAGATAAATTTGAATCATGAAAAATATTAATGAAATAAATCATCTGTAAGTTCGTGATATATTTGACGAATAATTCGTGATTGGTTTGCTATAAAAATATTATTCAATTATTGCCTTGCTCAGACAGTGCAAGTTTTGTAAATATTGATTTCACTTTCATGCGTGAACATCGACGGCGGATATGACTAGCAGAACAGGGGATTCTTACTTCTCCCGGAGCCTCAATGCTCAATTTGGTGTTCTATTGTGAGTAATAGTGCTGTTGAGATTGGATTGTCGTCAGGATCTCATTGATATAGGCGCAATACGGAAATTTGTTGTACTGTTTGATATCAGTTCAAATTAAAATATCTAGATCAAGGTCAAAAGGTCAAATTTTATGGTCTATGTAGAAAGGTCTTGTCACAAGGAATACACGTGTGAAATACCAAAGCCCTATCACTTAACATTCAAAAGATATATCCATTCTTAATTTTTTTGAAAAGTAGGTCAAATATGTAGGTCAAGATCAAAAGGTAAAAAAAAGTATGGTATGTGTAGAATGGCATTGTTACAAGGAAAATACATGTGAAATATCAAAGTCCTATCACCTACCAATCAAAAGATATAGCCAATATTACTTTTCTTGAAAAGTAGGTCAACTATCTAGAACAAGGTCAAAAGGTCAAATTTTATGGTTAGTATAGAAAGGTCTTGTCACAAGGAATACACATGTGAAATATCAAAGCCCTATCACTTGCCAATAAAAAGATTTATCTATTCTTAATTTTTTTTGAAAAGTAGGTCAAATATGTAGGTCAAGGTCACTAGGTCAAAAATTAGTGTATGTGTAGGAAGGTCTTGTCACAAGGAATACACATGTGGAATATCAAAGCCCTATCACTTACCAATCAAAAGTTATGGGCTGTGACACCCAAAGTGTGACAGACAGACAGACTGACAGACGGACGGACAGACGGACAACGAACAAAGTGATCCCTAAGTGTCGCTATGCTTCGCAGGCGACACAAAATTGACAGTAACTGTAAATAAAAAAAACACAAACTAATAATTAGCAGAGGAATTTACTGATATATATCGAAATTGTTTGTTAAACGTATTCTGATTAGATAAATTTTTCATTACCACAAGTAAAACCTATCCTGATTGGTCAAAATTTTAATTCTCAAACTTGAAAGAAAAATCCATTACCACGAGTAAGAGCTCATCTGATTGGATGAAATATATATTCACATTCAAAGGAATACATTTTGATTGGTGGAAATTAGTGTTAACAAGAAATTATTTAGAGAAACCCAGTTTCACATTTGCTAATCATAGTTTCATGCTATGAAATAGGTTTTTGGCGTGTAGACTTTACTTTACACGTGCTAATGATCAATAATAAGAATTATTGTGCCGATGTGATGAAAACTAGAAAAACTAGGATGTACGAGTGAAAAGTTAGGTTTTCGCATGTAAAACTAGGTTTCACAAGAGAAAATTTAGGTTTCACAGCTGTAAACCCTAGTTTACAGTCGGAAAACTAGGTTTTCCGTGTGTAAACTAGAGTTTACAGCTGTGAAACCCAGTTAATCGAGTCTTTGTGACTTTGGCGTGCCATAACATTCATGTATCTCATTTGCATTTCATCTGACAAGGCCTTTATGCTTATACACACTTCTTTGACCTAGTAACCTCGACCATGGATTTTGACCCAATTTAAATAATTTTAATATTTGGCATAATTTTTCAATGGTAGGTAATTAACTGGTATTTCTCGTCTACTTTTCTTCTAACATAACCTTTGTTCTAATACATACAGTATGAAGCCTTGGACTGCTTTGAAAAAATTTAATATTGGGCATTCATTTTAAATGGCTTGTAAAATGACTTTCATTTTTCTCGAATGAATTCTTTGTGACAAGACATACATGTTGTTACCAAATTTTTTAACATGGCGTCCTTGACCTTGGACTTTTACCTACATTTAAAAAGTTGTCGTATTGGAAGGGAGGGGATTGGGCATACGTTTTGAATGATATGCGATATAACTCTCATATTTCTCGTGTGTTAAGAGATGAAACCTTTAAGCTGATTTTAAAAAAAAAAATCTTCACAATGTGATCTTTACATTGGACTTTGGCCTTCTTTTGAAAAAAAAGTTTGTATATAAATAATAAACTCATATTAAGTATTCATTTTTATTGCCCATCATATTTTATTTTATTTGCTGGCACATAGTATAAAATATTGATGGCACCAAAGTTTAAAAAGGTTGCCATATACTATGCTCGTCTTTTGAGTTTTTGCATCGGGTGTTTTAGTGTTTTGCTGTTGGTGCTGCAACAGGGTCTTGTTGGAGATCTCCTCCTTTCATTTGTGTGAAATATGATCTAGTTTAAATGTGGGGTTTTAAATAGGAGATTTGAGCTCGGACGGACGAACAGACAGACGGACACGACGGTCATTATATGCTCTCCCGAATTTTTTTTTTGGGGGGGGTTATAAATATGTATCCTTTTTCAGTGTCTAAGAATGCTGTTTATTTTCATTTCTAGGAAAAATTATCGAAAGAAAAATGAAAATTTACAAAACCAGTACGAATTGCAGTCCTCCAAAGAAAATAAAACGTTCAACACTGAAGGTAAAACAGAGCATGTGTACGATCAAGTCAACTACTAGTATGACACATCAATGGACGAAGATGACGATACATCCTTTCATTGATCGAGTAACTTCCCTGCAATGCTTATATTAACTCTTTATTTATTCAGCCTATCTATGTTAAGCGTCTTCAAATTAAATCTTTTGTGTTATGTGTCACTTGTGTGTATGAATACTTTAACTTTGTTATTAATCACTGTTGAATGTATTTTCTTTTATGAGAATTTCAGTGTACCATATGTTATGTCTCGTCGAGGCCGAAACAAGATAAATTTTAATATTAAAAATATGGAGTGCGAAATTCTTTTAAATTATATAACTGATATATCTAGTTACTTATTTGATTTTTACTATTACTTAAAATATTTACAACAAAAACCAGCTAAGGACAGAGTTATGCCTAAAGGGAGGTATGCTCTTTAGTATGAGAATTATTCATCAAATTTTTCTGACGAAGAATTCACAAATATAATTCAAGTCTACTGTCCTGTTCACTAAATCCAGAGCACCCTGCTTTTCCGGTTTTCTAAAAAACATGATATTGTCATCTTCCAAAAGATAGAAATAGAAAATAAAGTCTATGGGGTTTTTAAAAAGTAAAATAACTGAAAATGCATGACGTCTGACGCTTTGACGTCACTGTTTACTATTGTTGACACGGAAAACAATATGGTGGTGGCTTGAAATCAACATGGAAATTTCCCGTAGACATTTTATTATTCATAATTGCGGTTTAAAGGCAGCTGATAGGGTAAGGTGAAGTTTATTTTTTTTTTTACTACTATAGGAGGTATATTCTCTGGAACAATAATTAATAGGAAAATTCTTTAGACGACAGAATAAATCGTCAAAACAGGAACAGGACAGTTCTAGTAGTGTCGAAACATTGTGAAACTAGGTGACCAATATGCCAAGGGACTTACTGTAAAATAAAGCCCCTTCCTTATACAATCTTTGATAGGGCGCTAACTTGGATGTACGTTCATTTTACAAAATTACACTTATTTAGATCTTTATTCAACATAAAATAGAAAAATCAAATATGAATACAAAGTTAATTTCAATCGAAAATTGAATTTGAAAAGAAATGTTAAAAAATTTAAATTTTCAGCAAAGCGAATTATGATGTTTTTTTATCCTCGTTATACAAATGTGTATATAATTTTACTTAGCTTCATTTCATGTTTAAATAATGATAGTGATATTGAAATTGTCGAAGAATTAAATTATTTAGGTATCCTTATTTCTAGAACAGGACCATTTTATTCTACTCGAAAATATTCTGTCAGAGATTTCAAATAATATTTTGATTGTCAATTAGATCTCTTTGATAAGATGGTTATTTCTGATAGGGAATTTTTTACCTGAAATTTTCTGAAGCACTTTTAAATATAAAACCATCTACACCAAACTATATATGATAAATGGAGAATTGAATAGATTTCCGCTTAGTCTACAGTCAAATTAAGAGTTATTAATGTTTGGATAAAATTATTGAATGATTAAGATATAAAGTTGTCTAGCATTTTTATAGACTATTATGTTCAATGAATATTAACCAATTTGAAAATTGTTCAAAATGAATAAGAATTATTTTCAAAAATTGAAAAAACCCTCTGTGACCAATTTATACAAAAAATGTTAACTGACTGCACTATTTCATCAAAAGGTATTTTCTATGAAGTGTTTTCATGCATGTACAATGATTTTTGTTCATGTAACTATCTAGATTTAGATTTATCAAAAGGAGAAATTACGTTGCTCGCTAGTTTGAGAACCAGCAACCAAAAACTTCCTATGGAACTTGTCGACGGAGTAAAATTGATAGAAGCCATAAAATATGTACATCATGTCTTAGTAGTATAGGTGATGAATATCATAATATTATGGATTGTTATGAGTGAAAAAAAATGTTTATTCCACAACACTTTATAAGTAGACCTAATACTTTTTTAATCTTTTTTCATCCAGAAATATTGATGTCATAAAAAATTTATCACGTTTATAAATGAGAGAGTTATCCCTCCTGATTAGATTTTTATAAGAATCTTGCGCACTTATATGTCTTTGGGTTTGTATCATGTTCTCTATGTAATGAGAGATTTATCCCTCCTTGTAACATCTATGTAAGAATCGTGAGTACTTATATGTCTTTGCGTTTGTATCATGTTCTCTGTGTTGCGAGAGAGTTATCCCTCCTTGTTAGATTTATGTAACAATCATGTGCACTTGCATGTCTTTTTTGAATGTATCATGTTCTCTATGTAATGAGAGAGTTATCCCTCCTTGTTAGATTTATGTAACAATCGTGTGCACTTATATATGTTTTTATGTTTGCATCATGTTCTCAATGTAATGGGGGAATTATCCCTCCTTGTTAGATTTATGTAAGAATCGTGTGCACTTATATGTCTTTGAATTTGTATCATGTGATACGAGATAAATAAATGAATTGAATTGAAATTGATGCATTTACATATGTTACAAATCTATTACTCACTGCGGCTGGCCTTTCGAGAAAAGTTCTTTCTTAGATAAGAGAGACGGAGATAGAAAATGGTATAGCCTAAAGCAAGAGCATTCCAAATCAGCAAAAGACAGTGCAGTCACCAATAACACTGGTATGCTGGTAACAGACTAGTTTATAGCTATGAAGACTTAGAGATAACAGGTCGTACGGGGTATTAATAAATATACGCAGACCATGAATTTGCATAGTAACTTGGTTACATTGATATCACGAATAACCTTTCCAGGAGCCTTTAACATAAATTTCCTCTCCATCTAATCAAAACAATATACTGGGAAGCAAGGGGAAGATTTTATGCATATTTCCTAACATTCTTGACTCTGTATACTATCATTTGCTATGTTCAATCACACTTTGAACCTAATGCAGGTTTCCTCCTTGCAAAAGGCAAGCTAAGAATGAAGTATAATCGATATTTAACAAAATGTAGTATCTTGAATAAAATGTTCGAACCTCTTCGTATTCTTAAATATTAGTTAAAGTATACGATGTACCATTGACGTAGTTAGCACGATTCTGGTTACCCGTGACGATACCTATTTCCCGAGACTTTACAGTCCGTCAGTAAAGAAACCAACCTAGTGGTTGAAATCTTCAATATTGAAATATATGTTCTGTTATAAGATTTTAGTGCATGATATGCGCAATTCAATAAGTTATGTATGATCAGTGATGCTCGTTGTCGATATATATGAAATCTAAATCTTATTCCCATATCGGGAGTTCGCTTCTTTTCATATGGTGGAGGTTTTTGTTTTTGTTTGCTTTGGTTCCTGTTTTATCCTGATTTTGTATGCCTTCGGTTTCTGATTTTCTGAATTATCAATTTTGTGCTGTATACAGGGATATGGTCTTTATCTATATTTGTCATCTGAAAAGTAAATAAAGCAAAAATAGATAGATAAATTTGAATCATGAAAAATATTAATGAAATAAATCATCTGTAAGTTCGTGATATATTTGACGAATAATTCGTGATTGGTTTGCTATAAAAATATTATTCAATTATTGCCTTGCTCAGACAGTGCAAGTTTTGTAAATATTGATTTCACTTTCATGCGTGAACATCGACGGCGGATATGACTAGCAGAACAGGGGATTCTTACTTCTCCCGGAGCCTCAATGCTCAATTTGGTGTTCTATTGTGAGTAATAGTGCTGTTGAGATTGGATTGTCGTCAGGATCTCATTGATATAGGCGCAATACGGAAATTTGTTGTACTGTTTGATATCAGTTCAAATTAAAACATCTGATTTACATGTAATTCCATGTATGACTTTTTTCTTATTCTCAAAGGATACATGAAGCACGGACTTTTTTTTTCGTATATTGGTATTCATTTCATATTTATCTGTACTTTACCCTGACCCCTGTATTTTTCTACATAGTTCGCTTCGTTGTTGTACAGCACGGAGGCCATCCTATCACACAAACAATTACAATAACACTTCAATTTCGTTTCCTTAAATACAAGTATTCACATTCAAAGCCGCATCACTTCTTAATGGTCTGCGTATAGATACATGTAACCATCATGAAAAATGAAATAAATCGTGTGTAAATTCGAAATTGGTGAATAATTCGTGATTGATTTGCTATAAAAATATTATTCACATATTGCCTTGCTCAGACAGCGCAAGTTTTGTAAATGTTGATTTCAGTTTCGTGCTAGAACATCGACGGCGGGAGCGGCTAGCTAACAGGGAATGCTTACACCTCCTGGGCACCTGGTCCCACCTCTAGCTTTCTAGGGGTCCGTCTATGCTCAATTCGGAGCTCAATTGTGAGTGCTGTTGAGATTTAAGTCAGGATCTTCTTTAACTTAATTGACGGTGAATAAATGTATAAATATGCAAGGAATTTGCAATTTTGTCTTTTTTATTCAAATATTTCGAAGTTTGTTATTGAATAGAAGAAAAATATGCGTAGAGTACTGAACATGATCGCGGTACAAACACTAGAATAGGTAAACATTCTTCATCGAGTTATCTTTCTTGTTTACGTTTGATCAATACAAATTTTCTAGCGCCGAGTTTCAAAAATTAACTCTGATACCCGATTGTACTTACGAATTTATCTTATCCGGATGTATGCGTCAGATTCGCCTGAATATTGAAATTTATACAAATGAGAATGCAAACTTTTATATGAAAAGAATGATTTTGCATTATGTAATTTTGTAAAAATAATTTATTTTCAGGGACACCTTACCTTTAATTCTTATCTTGATCTTCAATAAAAGAAAATCTTTTACATTGTCCATAACCAGTGAAACTTTGAGGTAGGACTCTCGTTTTTGGCGTGTATATTTGAAGTGACAAGATCTTTCTTTTATTTAATTCCACAATCTTAAAGCTCATTTATTTGGCAAATATGTGTCCATTCTATTATGAAGAATAGTAATACTTTACAAAGTAGGTTAAAATCATTGTTTAAGAATGGATAAATATATAAAATAACCGTATCTTTTCCCGTATTACTGATATTTCATATCCTAAATCAAATGAAAGAGGACAGGCTCACTTAAATGATTTATACCTGAAACATTGGACTGTCCAAAATACGTGTCTGGTACATTAAAATTGGTTTGAAATTTTCTTCAAGAAGATAAAGAGTTGGAACACCCCTGTATCATTATGTATGTTATAGTAAATGGATAGAAACAAATAATATTGGAGTGAAATGTAAATGTACAAGTAAGATGATACACCTGTAACATATAGATTACCAAAAAATGTATTTGTTTGAATCAATGTCTCACAAACCGACAAATCAAATATTAATTACACAGCAGACAAATGACATAAAAGACATAGGAGTTCTTACATTCTGGGTAACTACATTTTGTGCGTGTGATCGATTTCCTTTCCTAACATTTCAAGTAGTCAGGACGGAATCTACAATAGAAAAAAATCAAAACACCGAAATGCAAAATCACATTGTGAACAAGCACAATGAAAGACCTCAATGACAAAAAAAGAATACCTAAGACAATATCAAGACATTAAAGAATAAAACTACACATGGAACAACTACACCAATTGGTAATGGGTGCTGGCCAAGGGCGACAATCTGCAACGTAGGTAGTCAGTGATGTGATAATCCGGATACCCATGCCAACAGCCTCAACCCCGACTACTGTTTTGAGTATTATAGCTAGATTCCTCACTGTTTCATAGTACTCCATCGTTAAGACGGATAATATGATAAATATACAACAAATGTAGCTTTGGAAAGGGGAGATCATCAGAAATATACATTGAGCTACACAATGCTCAAAGGACATAGAACGGGCTGTATTTCGTATGTCATTTGGATTTTTTTTTATCCATTTACATACTAGTATTCATCTGTGTGCCACTACGTTTTGCTGTCTTGCTAGTGAAATCATTTTACATTGACGAGGTTATCAAACAAACAAATTTCATAGGCTCTGAGTAACCGGAAAAGAGGGAGACTTGTGAGCACGATCCGGATAACACACCATTTGCTTCTAATGCAGCTGCTGACAGTCTTCTGTCGGCACCATTGATTTATGTGTAATCTTTTGTGTTTTGTCTTTCGATATCGTATTTTGGTTCCCCCTTGCGTCTCTTGTGTTGTTCTTCTATGTGTTTTCGATTAGGATGTTTCGGTTTTGCAATGGGAGTTGTTGCCGAGTCTTGTTGGAGATCCCCCTTATCTTATTTCTTGACAATTTCACAGGAAAGATAAGGTGGAGATCCAAACAGTGACTACAACTTATTGTACTTTGAAATATATTCTAAATTTCCTGTCATGAAATTGGACTTAAATTTCTAAAACTAAGGGGTATCTCCCTCATTGCATATCTCGGTCCTTAGCTGGGGTTTGGCATATTTTTGTCGGTCATGTTTAGAATTAAGCTCCTTGCGCCTACCCTCTAACGATATTTGGCCATATTTTTCACTTAAATACACTTCTGAATAAACCCTACACAAAATTTGGAGCCGCTTATTTGGCAAGAGGAAATTAAAGTTCTGTTATGTAGATGGCACCAGGAAATTCACTTTGGCTTTATTTAAACTGTTTGACATGAAGTGCTACCGACGAGGATTAAAATATCCGAAACACGTGTCTAGTACAACAAAATAGTTACTATAGAACATATATTTCAATATTGACAATATTACGAAACATCAAGGCGTCATCGATTAACGTCACACAATACAAACACAAAGGACTACATTATATCTATCAACAATCTCCAGACTGTAAATACGAAATAATTATAGGTGGTTCCACTCAAAGGAATGTTGAGATATATGCATAAAAGTGCTACAGACAAATTCAAATGGAGTATGTTATCAATGAGTGTCTAATTTCATTCCTAATTTCCGTGCTGGGAATTGCTCTGTTCTTAAATGATCTTATTAATTTTGACGACGTTTAACATTTATTTGTAAGAACCGAGTAAAACAATCCAGTGTAAAAACAAAGAGTTAAAAGGTAGAAAGAGAGACACAAAAGGCGATAGACTACTATCACATCTTCATATCAAAGTGTAGCCTTTTGACAGATGTCCTCTTTCATAAATTTACTTCATCACTTCATAAAATTATATAAAGTCGTTATACCTCAACAGACAGTAATTATATGACACCTGCTGCATAGAAAGGTACGTATCAGCTACTTTGGTTAGGACGGTGATAAATATTTTATATTACACTTATATTACAATTTCTTTTTATATTGAAATTAACTTTTGTAGATGACATATGATTGTTTTCACGTTTCGGATAGTAGATTTTCATAAACATAGTTAAAACTAGAATGTCCCAAGAAGAATTACTATATAGGTCCCATACCGATGGATTTGGGGCAAAATGCCCTTCTTAAACGATCTGAATCCCTTATTGGCTTAGATAGAAGCCCATTGGGAACCACATAAGACCTATATATACCATTGTTGTATTACGGAAAAAAATATTATGAAATTACGTCATTTTGCTGAAATTGGTCCTAAAATAGCCCCAGTAGTTTTTGACCAACCAGGGGCGAGGCAACATTATTTTCAATTTTACGGTCATTCCTGGATTATCTGAAAAAAATGAACTTCTGCCATATTTCTCATAAAAGCGACATTTCAAATATAAAACAGTCTGGCAGTTATTAAAGTAGATGAACCAATGGATATGTTCTGGAAAAAATATGATAAAAATGAAAAGAATCCTCACTATTTATCTTCATGGTTGAGTTGAGTAGAAATGACCGAAGCCGGAACTCAAGCCTAGTACTACTATCTCACATTTTTTCAATAATACGGAAGTGTTCCAACTCTATACCTTCATGAAGAAAATTTCAAACCAATTTTTCCTGCACCAGACACGTGTTTCGAATATTGAATTCTCATCAGTGATGCTTCTAGCGGAGCCACCAAAATTCATTGCAGTAGCGCCCTCTTTTATCTTTATAATTCAGATTTGTACATTTACTTTACAGAGAGTTCGCGGATCAAAATTTCCTGTAGGGTCGATTCCGTAGCATATCCAAATAAATCATATGTTCGAAATAGCATTGGATAGATGGTGCTAAGATGTTAACCTCCTTTAATTTCGATGAAGGCATACAAAATCAGGAAAAAAACAAGAACCAAAGCAAACAAAGAAAAACCTCTACCATATGAAAAGAAGCGAATTCCCAATATGGGAATTGAGACTTGGTGCCCAGGATGAGTCAGCATCTCCTATTTGAATTGATAAATGATTGACGATTTCATATATTGTCTACTTTTAAAGATGTATATCCTGTATCTTCTGGAAAATTGAATACATTATCTAATTTTATCATTCTGCTCTTATTGGGTTCACTTGTCCCAGGTATAAAAACATAGCATCTTTTATTCATGTGTTAGCCATCGGATACAAAATGTTTACAAACACAATATTTATAAATAAACTCATTTCTTAAAAGGTGAGATTTATCTCACGAAGCTTTCTAATCATCAATCTGTAAAGGTTTGAAAGTTGTTAACTACCTACTAAATAATCTGTGAAAATCTAGCCGTATTACCATATATTACGTTGAATATATCATTTCAAATTTGTAATCATGGTTATGCGCATGCGTATCTTCGGGGTTTTCCATTTTCGTTGTAAATATTGTGAGCAAGAAATATTTACAATAAATTATCTTTATATTTTGATATCTTCGAGGGTTTCAGTGCTAAAATTGTGTAATTAACGGAAAGTAAATAACTTTGGCAATGCTACAGTTTGTATTCTACAAATTATATTTTATCCAATTTTTGACGATTACTGGGTCTACAACTTTAATAAAAAAATATTGCAGAAAATATTACATGTCTCGATTCACCTTGAGATTAACAAATATTATTCAATAAGATATCTTTTTGTTTGTAGTCATATATTTAATGAGTTAAAGAAGATCCTGACGATAATCTCTACAACACTCACAATAGAGCACCAAATTGAGCATCGAAGGACCCATAGCAAGCTAGAGATGGGACCAGGTGCCCGGGGAGGAGTAAGCATCCCCTATTGGCTAGCTGCACCCGCCTTCGATGTTCATGCACGGAAATGAAAACAATATCTAATGAATACATGCACTGTCTGTTCCTTCGTCTCTATAGAAAGTGCTATGGCGACCATGTTAGGGAAAATATTCAAAACACTTACTGTCAAACCCCTCTTGGGGAACTTTTGTAAGAGCTCCACACGGCAAAGGGTATAAGTCTGACACAAATGAGTTAAAGAAGATCCTGACGATATCTCTACGGCACTCATAATAGAGCGTCAAACTGAGCATCGAAGGACATTAACGCATTAACACATGTAGATAGCAATTGAATCATTATTTACTGTGGACCTACATATATGTAACAAAGTCTACGAGGAGAACCATTTATTGATATGTGCCCACCCTCCAACGATTTTTGGCCATATAAACCCTACACGGGGTTTGGAACCGCTCATTTTGGCAAGAGGAAATTAAAGCTCTGTATTGTAGATGGCGCCAGGAAAATTCACTTTGGAATTATTTATACTGTTTGGCATGAAGTACTACTGACGAGGATTAAAATATCCGAAAGACGTGTCTAGCACAACAAAATTGGTACAATAGAACATATATTTCAATACTGACAATTTCAACCACTAGGTTGGTATCGCTGCTGTTGGACTGTAAGTCCCCGAGACTATCGCTCACCTGGTTTTAGTGTTTACACACTGTATTGAAATTTATTCTAAATTTCCTGTAATCAAATTAGACCTAAATTTCTAAAACTAAGGGGTATCTCCTTCATTGCATAGCTCTGTCCTTAGCTGGGTTTCGGCATTTTTTTTTTTTTTTTTTTTGTTCATGTTTAGAATTTAGCTCCTTGCGCCTACACTCCAACGATTTTTAGCCATATTTTTCACTTAAATATGCTTCTGAATAAACCCTACATAGGGTTTGTAGCCGCTCGTATTTGCAAGAGGACATTAAAGCTCTGTATTGTAGATGGTGCCAAAACTCACTCAAAATATGAGAAAAGTTTAAAATTGTGTACTAGTGATATACTGGTAAGATTCCACGAATCATATAATATTACCAAATTGTCAGTCATGTAAGTGTTCTGTAATCTGAGCCGCCCGCTGGATAACTTGTTAAATTTTGTGGATATTCTGAATGTAAGTAGATCAGGTCATTTTCGGCCTGCTTCTTTTCAGGACGATGCCACGCGCATGTTTTCAGTTCATATTTGTGCCGACATTGCCGAAGTAGAACAAATCGAATACTTAAATGTAAACGTCATCAGATTGAATAGCATCATTTAAGAACAGATAAATTGGCAACATGGACCAGACATGCACGTTTCGGATACTTAACCCTCATCAGTGATCCTAAATCTAAACAATGTAATGTGCCAAAAAAGTATGAAAGTTACTATGTCGAAAAAAGGTACCGAAAGGCATAGCAGGACGGGTGGGATATGATGCTACAGGACCCACTTTTTAGAAATTTCAAGAAATTTTGATAACAGAAATTTAGAATGCGTTGAAGAAACGATCAACCGAAAATGTAAACGTCTTCAAATTGAATAGTAAATCCATAAATTCATAAATTCAGTTTTGCAAATTCTGCAAACGGTAATCGTCTTATCGACCACCCTCCGACTTTCAAACAATAAAAATGATCGTCTGGGACCTCTGTTTTGATGTCTTGGTCGCCATTACTAAGACCTCAAAGATCTACCGAAGAAAGCGGCCTACGATTGGTCGTTTCGTCAGAGATGACCAATCAAAACGTTCGTTATTTTAGAGAAAATCAAAGGATAAAAAAAGAAAAAACCGAATCGAAATCTGGAAATTCCGAACCGAATCGAACCTTGAAATTTTGAACCGCGCTTAAAAGACTTTTCGGTTAATCGTTACAGCCTAAATAATGCGGAAGGGTTCCAACTCTATACCTTCTTTAAGAAATTTCAAAAAATTTATTATGCAACAGACACTTGTTTCGAATATTAAATTCTCATAAGTGATGCATCCAGCCAAAGTGCTTTTCATAAGCCGCCCAAATTCGTTTCACTAGTGCCCTCTGATTTATTTTCAAAATTTACTCTTCATTTGTGTATTTACTATACAAAGAGTACGCGGTTCCAAGTTTCCCGTAGGGTCGATTCAGTAGCATATCCAAATAAAATCTATGTTCAAAATATCATTGGAGGGGCAGTGCTTAGATATTCATCTCTTTTAATTTCGATAATATTTTGGGATGAGACTGTGTTGCAAAGCCCACGGCAAATCACCAGAATATAAATGAGAAAAAAAAAACAGTGACAGATACACTATCAAAAATTATACACTAAAACTTTTAAAGATAAGATTACGTGTATAAACAAAATGTCTCTCTAATATAAGAAAAAAACCACACATATAATTAATAACCAACATTACTGAAGAGAGTTAAGTAACCGAAACGTGTCTGTTCCATGCTGCCAATTTATCTGCTTTTAAATGATGCTATTCAATTTGAAGACGCTTAACATTTATACCGCTTGGTGAGTGTCACTGCTGGTGGACCAGGAGTCCGCGAGGGCACATGTAGCCAACTTCGATCAATTTCGGTTGATCGTTTCTTCAACGCATTCTAAAATTTCTGTTATTAAAATTTCTTGAACTCTCAAAAACGTGGGTTCTGTTGCATCATATCCCACCTATCCTGCCACGTCTGTCGGTTCGCTTAAATTTCGACATAGTAACTTTCACACGACGGTATATTACATTAATTAGATTGAGGATCACTGACGAGGGTTAAGTACCCGAAACGTGGATCTCTGGTCCATGCTGCCAATTTATCTGCTCTTAAATGATGCTATTTAATTTGAAGACGTTTTATATATAAAGGCATTGTCCAAATAAATATATATATACCGCTCAAAAATAGCTTAGAATCACAATGGTTTTCTCTATACCTTTTATTCAAATCATACCATTTTGAGTAGAATGAAACCATTACATTATCTATTGATTAATAATTATTATAATCAGACGTGCGTGTGATAGATAAAAAAAAATTATTGTAATCTGTTAGTCATTTGTTAGAAATGTACCCTCCAGGAATCTACCGAGGATTTTCAAAAGAGTGATGATTTAGATTTGTTCCCATTTTTACGTCTTAACTATTTCTTGTTGACTACTGACCAAAATGACACCAAAACATTACCATCACGAAGAAGAGACTTGGTGTCTCAAAATTATAAGGCAAAAAGACTTACATAAAAATTGAGGGCTTAATTCCGAAATTTCTAAAACTTTCTGACATTTCAAAACATGCAACATTTTTCTAACTTCTAGCGGTTTCCTGGAAGGACAATTACATTCAAATTTATACCATAATTGTGTTCAGTTATATCTTGACTCTTATACTATGAGAAAAGAAATGTTTATAATTTTCTTACACTTTGAAAAATTGTTATGATAAAAAAGTGCCTGTTGGCGAGAAATTGTAGCGATATTCTTTACTTTTTTTTTGCAGAGTATTTAACTTTATAGAGTATAAAACTTTAACAACATATTTCTTAGTTATTACTTAAGATAGGCAGCAAACGTATAGGTCAAAGTCAAAAAGATGGCAAAAGAAGAAGAGCTTAGAATATCCAGAGTCATATAAATAACAATAATAATTTAATTAATATTTTATCATAAATTTAAAGTAAAACCAGGCCTAGGTCTCAAGGTAGAAAATTTTGTTACCTTTAGAAAGATCTTGAAAAGGGAAATAAATGTGTGAAATATCATAGCTATATCACTTCCCTATCAGTAATAATATACAAGCATAAAATTTCATAAAAGGAGGTCAAAAATTTAGGTCAAGGTTGAGAGGTCGAAGATAAAGGTATTGTCAGAATGAATGTACATATGAAATATCAAAACCCAACACTATACAATTAAGAATAATGTACAATCTTCAACAGAATCAATAAACAAGCTTCAAATATTACCAACGACTAATAAAATATGAAGACATCTTTAACGTATCTGACGAAAGGGTAGGATTTTTCATTCATTATGAAATTGAAACCAGGGGAATTGTCATCATGGCTTTGTGCATATCTGACATTTATTTAAAAAATATTCATCAGAAGGAATCAAAGAATACAATTTAGCCATTTTTTAAGAAGTCCATTTTACTATAGGGATATACATAAGTACAACCAAAGTATTAAAGTATTACCAGCATATTGTAAAACATATAAAGATTCAATGTTAAACATCTTTAAATCCATAGCTTCAATTAAGAACAGATGCAGTATGGACCAGACATGCACGTTTCGGGTTCTTAACCCTCGTCAGTGACCCTCAATCTAAACAATTTAATATGAAAAAGGGTATGAAAATTATTATGTCTAAATGTTCTGAAAGACCTTGCAGGATGGGTGGGGTATGATGCTACAGGACCCAAGTTTAAGAAATTTCAAGAAATTTTGATAACAGAAATTTTCGAGTGCGTTGAAAGAACGATCAACCGAAGTTTATCGAACTTGACTACAAGTGCCCTCGGGGACTCCTGGTCCACCAGCACTGACAAGTTCAGGATGATATAAGTTGTCTAGTGTTACTGAGCAACTGCATCAAATTTAAATATATTTGTTAGATTTCTGATACTTAATCAGTTAAATTATTCTTAAAGTAAAGCGCATTTTCCTCTTGGCAAGCTGGTTATTTGGCTACAGTTTATGTCATTTCAGAATTTCATTCATCTTTTTGATACTATTTCGATTTCCTCTCTTTCGGCTGCCTCGAGTATCACTGACGATACATTATTTCTTGAAATGCGTATATAGTGTGCTTTTGTGTGATGTCATCTTACAGTGAGGAGGTTGTTTTACACCACAATTGTACGTTCTTCGAGGCCTCTGGGTAACTGGAGAAGTGAGAGGGTTGTGCGCACTTAATCCAGGATAACCACACCATTTGCTACTTGCGTGACAGATTGCCGTCCAAAGTCGGCACCGGTTACCCATTGGTCTCGTCGGTTTATGTGTAGTCTTTTGTGTTTGATGTTTACATGTCGTGTGTCTCTTTTCCGTCTCGTGCTGTACTCGTCTTTTGTGTTTTTTGCATCGGGTGTTTTGGTGTTTTACTGTTGATGCTGCAACGGGGTCTTGTTGGAGATCTCCTCCTTCTTTTTATTATTACGATAGTACATATATTATAATATGATAATGATACGATCTTGAGGAGGAATCCATAGGATTCTCATCACAGAGAGACATGGTTCCAAACCTTGCTTGATGAATGAGATGTTCTGTTAAGTACGTCATTTCTTTATAAATTATTACTAAATTTCAGGAGGTTATCTCCATATCTGAAGTCTGTTTCGCCGTTTTATTTTTATAGTTTGCCAAAGAGCAACTATCTAACAGCAAAGCAGTAAGGGACACTTCGTTTATTCCCATGATATGTTTTCCTGAATTTATAATTTTGCTACGTGATGTTCCAAATGAAGGTATAGTGGATTGAGGTGTCGGTGTCAGTGCTCTTCAGTATTGTGGTTCTCGCCGACATACATGTACAATTACATGTTAAATGTAATATACTAACAATGTCCTTTTTTGAGTTTGTTAACATGCCTGTTGTATTTATAACAATAATTTTTCACTGAAACCTTAACAAGGAAATTGAATTCAAATCGTCAAATATAAGGATTTCGGACGAAGATAGAAATTAATTAATCAAAATTGCAAAGTAGATAGGATGAAAAAGGAACTTTGACCTATTGCAAATAATGAAAATCTTAAAGCGAACGATTTAAACCGCATACACAAGTGTATTCTATTTTCTATATCTAAAATTCACGGAAAGACTGTTGCAAAGTATGATTTAATAATTGATAGTTTCCTTCGTAGGTTCTACGATATCATGATGTTTAACGTCTTTAAGTTCAATAGCACCATTTAAGAAATTATGCAAGATGAACCTTATTTGTTCCCTATGAATTGATTCTATTACACTAACTTCTGAAAAGGTTACATTACTTTTCAATTTATCATATTTTTATTCTTATATTCCATAAAGCTTGCGAGATGCATTTGACCTTGATTTGTTTGATGATGTGCCTATACACAGTCGATCTAGGTAAGAAGATTCATTTTGATTACATTAATTTAGAACCTTTAATTTAGAACCTTAATGTAGACTGTAATAATATTTCTGTCTATCCATGTATAGACAATAACCGATGCACAAATTAGATATATTTTTGTCTAAACATCGATTGACAAGAAAAACGCTTACAGTTATTTCTTATAATGTAATTACTGTTACCTCAAAAACGAAAGTTCATTTTTCTAGAACAATGACTTTTTTCAATTTTCTACGCATGAATTTTACACTGGATGCTCAGAATGACGTCGACCCCGTAAAATGTAAAAAAAAAAAAGAAACAGATGATCAGGGAAAACAGAGCGTTGAAGAATAAGCATTGACCGTGAATACTGAAATATAAAAAACGGCATTCCATCTGATACATTGGATGTCGGTTCTCTTGACGTTGGAGTTTTCGCACGGCCCCGATCTGGCATTGTCGTATGGCATAATCAATACATGTATAGATAAATGGTAAAGGCGTTATATTGGGAATTTTGAAATAATTAAATGATATACATGTAATAAAAGTTAAAATATTAATTTTCAAACTCTAATCAAATAAAATATCGAATACACGATGTATTCAAAACAGGACCAGTTTCTTTCAGTACCTTGATGGTGGTATAAGTTCGTTTCGGGTTACTTCTCAATTGAGAAGGGTTCCTCGGTAAATGGCGTCATCAAATTATATAGAAAACGGCGTGCAATTCAATGAAACATCTTTCAAAATTGATGTTTTAATAGAAAATACATTTCGTCATGGTGACATATGAAAAATATCGCCCTAAATGAGTAATTATTCCGTATATCGAAAATTTATTTTAAAAGTTATTTTAAGGTATAAATACAGCACGGATTTGGAGATAGATACGGAAAGGGAGTCATAAGTCTGATAATTTTCATAAAGACGACCCTGTATTTACCACAACAAATGGTGACAGCAGCATAGTAATAAACAACGAACATTAAACTAAAACTTCTACAGACAACAGGGGGTAAAGGGGCATACAATAATACACACATTGATCGGTCGTACAATCAATAAACATAAACATAATGAAACATGCTGTACGAACTGAGGTTTACTTACCAAATGTGCATGTAATGTTACATTTCTTTGTTTTTTATTCATTATCAATATTGAAATATATCTTTTTTGGTAATACAATGTACTATGTCTGTGCACCATATTGTGATTTGAACATACACTGCCTCGTTAGTAATACGAGGTGCCTAAAACAGGGAAATGTAAATAATGAATATTCGGAAAGCAAACCCCAAGCCTGATCGAAGACATATACCAAAGAACCCACTTTGAACAGAACTTTACATTTAAGTTTAAACCTTTTATTCTTTTAAAACAAATCCCAATACACAATAGAAAATTCATAATTCAGGAAATCATAAACCGAAGGCATACAAAATCAGAATAAAACAGGAATCAAAGCAAACAATCAAAAACATCCACAACATGAAAAGAAGGGAACCGCCAATATGGGAGTGAGACTAGGTGCCCAAGAAGATTCAGCATCTCCTGATTGTATGCACCTCCCGTCGCTTTGCATGCCATAATCAGACATGCCGAAGTCAAACATGCCAAAAAAGTGGGATTTCTATACATGAATATATTTGCATTTGTTGCTCTAAGAAACAGTACAGAATGTTTGTTACATTTACAATTATTACCATATTGAATAACATGTGACAAGTGTTGCTAGCAAATAAGAGATAACTTCACCGGGCACCTGTTTTAATCTCTATTGGGGATTAACTTGTGCTTCTTAGCAGAATGTTTAAATTGGATTCTTATGCATTGTCGCTATGTAACGTCGATTTCATTGGTTGTTTGCTCCTTAGTTACGACAGTAAAACGAAAACACACTAGGCTTTGACGTTGCTAACGTCACATTTAGCCTTATATTCACAAAAACATAGATTGCATTTGAATGGGAATAACAAGACACTGACGTTTTATTTCCGGACGGTAAATACTGATTTTACGGTGCAAACATAAGTTTTTCTGGCTACGCAAACGCGTCGCCAGAAAAAAAAACGCAGTTTGCGACCGTGAAATAAGCATTTACCGTCCGTAAACATAACGTTAGAAGCAAGTTATTCATTAACTCTATTATTTGTTGTGGAATATTTACTATGTTTCTCACTCTTTGTCGGTGTGGTGGTATTTAGTGTTCGCTGTGTTACTATTTTGTATAGCAGATTCCACCAATAATTATAACGTTTGACAAGCTTGGGAGTAAAATAAATGGAATTACATTATTTAATTATCCTCAAGTAAGGTAGCATGTATCTAAATTACGAGATAATAAGAAAGAGCAATTAAAACACTTCATTATCCATCTATTTTCAATCTTATGAAAAAAATATTTCAAAATTGATAAACACACATTGTAGTTCTGCAATGAATACAACCCACCGCTCTGTCCCCTAATAGATCAACAATTGAACCTTGAATTGACTTTATGGACTTTTATCGTTTCTTCGAACTATTGAGCCTTCGGGTCATTGGGCCTTGGGAGTAATGGGCCTGCGAACTATTGGACCTTCTGACTATAGATTATAAGGTCCACGGTCTATCGAGACTTGGAATTATTGAACCTTCGACTAATCAGACTTTCGGAACACTGATGTGAACTTGAGACGTCTGCCTTTGAATCGCATGTTTTATAGATAATTTTCAAGACAAATCCATCTTTTGTTTGAAATACTTATCTTAATTTCCTGAATTTGGATGGAATTTTCTTTGAATCTATGCATAAGTGGATGTGAAATATAATTTAAGATGATATTTAAAATGATCTCTTGACTTACTAATAATTATTGATACTTTTATGGATGTATGAAGAGGAAAATAAATAAGATACTTAGGACTTACATATGAAAACACTTATAAAGCTGAAGATGGGTGAAATTTGTTAAACGTCTTCAAATTCGATAGCATCATTTAAGAGCATATAAATTTACAGCATGGACCAGACATGCACGTCTACGTTAGCTACGATTAACTAATGATGTGATTTGGAAGTCATTTGCGAGACCCTCACACTTACCGGCAACCCAGAGGCCTCCAAATGTTAAATACAAAAAAAATCGGAAAAATATTAACGAAGAAGAATTCACTTTTCAATGGTTTCATTACTACATTTTGAAAAAAACTTGATAAGTTATATATGCATACAATAACACATTCAAAATTAAAAAAAAATTCAATGGATACAAAACCTTGAATATAAAAAACAAAGATAAGGAGGTGATTCCAAACAGTGTAAACAGCGAAGCAAAGGGGACACAAAGACAGACACGACAACATCAAACTATAGAAACATAGTACAACATTGATTATTTGAACAATCTCAACAGAGTCCAATGGTAAACAAACATCACCACAGGTGTTGCCCCTGAAAAGAATGTATATATCATAGTATCGAGTATTCTTCACGAGTCCTACCACTTTTGAATTCTTATTTCAGTTTTTGCTTTTGAATTTCCGCAACAAATTGCTTCATTTCTACATGACAACTACATCTTTGGATTTTCGACGCAATTAGAACTTTCACCTATGTATATCATTATTCAGAAGTATTTGCGGACAGAATTCATCCTTTTCAAGAAAAGAAAATTGCAACAGCTTTCCTGATAAACAAAAGGGTGAAACGCTCTCTAATTGAACTGTCTCTGCATGAAGAGTGTACGGAGAAATCAACCTGTTCACATGAAGAAGTCAGGGAACACAGATACGGCCGGGAAGAAACAGTAAGATGAAAAACCGTTGATATAGATATTCCTTGTTTATGTACGGGTGTTTGTTCATAGATCGAAAAAAGACATATTCCAACATGAAGATTTAATTAGTATACAGTATTTAATTTTATTCCAACATGAAGATTTAATTAGTATACAGTATTTAATTAACAAAATTAGTATACAGGGATATGGTCATTATCTATATTTGTCATTTGTGGGTCATTTTAAAACCTCTCTATTACAGTGTGAGTTTTTCAAGCAATGGAAATGCAGAGAAAGACGCTGTGGTTCCGGGTATTATTGTGACACATTGAACGAAAACGCATGTAGACGACTGAGTCAGTATCAAGTATTTTGTCAAGGTATGTGTTTTCATAATGTCAATTACTGAAATACATTTTATTCGTTTATTCGTTTATGACAGCTATACATGTGACACATTTATTTCTAATAATTCTTTCTTTGAGAAAGTTAAACATGTACTGAAAACGACTTTATATTTGCGTGATCCTATTTTCGCGACAACTCGACGATAGATTATTTGAATTTATTAGTCCCATTTTTTCTGTATATTTCATTTCTTTATCACCCTCTATTAATCGCTGAAATGCTTACTTCAAATAAGCTTAAAGTAGACGTATCGTATCGTCATATCTTTGCGTACTAATCCTGTAAACATGTCATTTCTTTACTTTTTCGACTCTTATCGAAATGTATTGAAAACGGGACGATTGAAATACGCCATGATTATTTCTTCTAAAAGATTTTACATTTCCTAAGTATGTTGTTTGGCTGGGTAATTAAGGATAATTGGTTAATAGGTGCATAAAAGACAAAAAATAAACCAACGAGACCCATGGGCAATCGGTGCCGACTTAGGACGGCCATCAGCCAAGTTAGGAACAGATGGTTTGTTTATCATGGATTACGTGCGCACAACTCTTCCACTTTACCGGTTACCCAAAGATCTCGAAGAACGCACAATTGTTATGTAAAATAAACTCGGTCCATACAACCTTGAAGTTGAGTACTTGTATATCAAAATCGGGGGCCTGACTCCTTGGTTGGAGAAAAATTGGCGGAATCAAAATCTTGTCCAGACTTCTCATACATATACGTTATAGGAGTTATAATCCTTGATTTGGTGAAATGAAAGGGCATGCTTCTATTTGCGTGCCAGGTTTATATAAAGGAATCTAGCTCCTTTGGCGGGGATATTGAAAAACTTGATTTTCATGTGAAAGAGTCAGAACTGTAGTCTTGCACTTAGCTTTTGGTCGTCGACAAAATTGGCTGGATCAAAACATTTTTGATGGAAAGAATTGATGTAGATTCATCTGCCCCTATGAAATTAAAACTCCATTTTGCGTCATTTGGGTTGTTTCACATCTGCCCCCCCCCCCCCCTTTATGCTTATGACGTGGGCGTATCATGCACTAATTAGACCTATTTCTATGATTGTAATTCACATTTGATGTATCATCTAATAGTATCAGTATATTGCCGAAATGAGACGTTGTATTGCTTGAAACATAGACAACATGGTTGATGCATTTTATCCAAGATCTCCTGTTTTAATTGTTTTGTATAAATTACATAATATAAAAGAATGATAGATATTTTTCCTAGTTCTTAATTTGTGTGTCTGTCATGCATTACTGCTCCATCAAGGAATCTCATTTGACTGATAAACATATACAAATGTATATGGACCAAGATTTTTTTTTTTTTTTTTCGGACACAATTATTATTGATTCGCTGAATAATTCCATTTCAAATATTAATTCATTTCTAATATGCACATGATATAATATCTTTAATTAGTGAGGAAGACCGATTCCATCAAAAAAGGTGCCTTGAAACCAGGAAGTAAATTGACCCATAAGTTTACACAGACAAAATCTCCAATGAAGAAACCGGAAGAAATTATGGGCACTGCCTTCGATTCTGTGTTGTCGTTTAGTAGTCTATCTGATGATAGCAGCTTCTCATGGTTATCGCCAGCCAAGACCGCGCCTGACAGCAAGTCTTCATGGTTATCACGTACGTGGTAAATCGTGAATAATTATGGGGAAAGTTACTTTTTAGTTTATAGCTATGGTATCTAAAACTTATTTCATGTTTCATTTTTTTAATATTGTAAGAACGTTCATGGAGTTGATGATATAGCGAGTGTTTCTTATTTCTAACATCTATATATTGGATGAAAATTATTGAAACAAAAAGGAAGAAGGTTCATCAACAGTCCAAGATATTTCACTTCATCTTGCATCTCTCGTCATAAAAGTTAATTACATTTAGGTCAATTTTCAATTCAAATACGCAAAACAGATACATATATGTACAATTTGCAATCGACCATTTGTAGATTACCATTGAAACAAATAGCCATTGCAGTAAATGAGAAAAAAAACTTAATTTTTTTTTACTACTTTTGTTAAGTTAGCAAGCAGTCGTCTTAACCTAATTTTTGGGGAATATTGTGAATGTTTATGCCATTTCGTAATACTAAGAAGATGTTGATTCGATCATGGATAAATACTGCATTTGTTTTCTTCCTCTTTAAACAGGAAACCTACGCGTTGTTATAGCAGCACCGATCGTTGTACTGGTACTTATTGCCCTTCTTGTGTTATTTCTAGGGACCCACTACATGTACGTATAAAAAAACTACATTATATCAGTTTTTGTGATTATTACGGCCTTTTTAAGAAATGCACTTAGATATTTGAATAAATATTTAGAAATACCCCACTTTTAATCTGTATACTCGTCTGTCAGTATCTCTGTCTGTCTGCGTATGTCAGGAATACTATTAGTTACACGGTTTGTTAGTGACCTGATACGGAAAAATACATGGTGTGAAAAGAAAACCCGTATCGGGCGAGGCGAAAGCCGAGCCCGATACGGGTTTTCTTTTCACACCATGTATTTTTCCGTATCAGGTCACTAACTAACCGTGTAACGAATTTATCACGTCGAAGACCTCTAACTCTATGTGTGTGTGTGTGTGGGGGGGTGTCTCTGCATCATACATTCATTCAAATGTCTTCATCAATCAATCATTGAAAACAATATTGTTATTGTTATTTTCTAAAGTGTATTTTCCGAATTAACTTCAAGTCTTTTTTTCGTCAATTTCAAAAATGAAGTTTGCCCAAATCTCTTGGTCGCCGCCATCTTGTTTTGCTACGTCGGCATGATACGACGTCACGTTGACGTCATAATAAACTACTCGCCCGATACGGATTTACAAGCCTGATACGGCTTTTTTCAAGGCGCCATGTGACCATGATCTGACCAATCAGATTCCAACAATTTTGTCTGAGGCGTGATAAATTGGAATGCTAAGACATATCCGTCTGAAGTTTGTTATAATATTTTCTGGCGAGGTGAAAATATGTACCGAGAAGTAGATCAAAACGTTTTGTGACTATATATTTGTCTATAAATACAATTATCGATGGATTTTCGTAAGTCATAGACGAGTACAATATTTTCCATACTGTACACAACAGCGTTCAATACTCTTTTTATCATACAAATGTACATATCATCGTCAACCTGCAGGCGTAATAACCTCTGTGACGTCATTGAAATCGCGACGACATTGCACGTTCAATACGGAAAATATTGGGACAGCCGAACTGTTCAATACTGCTTTTCCAAAGACAGATACAGGATTCAAAGGAACGACCATATTATTGCTTTCGAACAATTTTAGTTGATTAGAAATCCATTTGTATAATATTATTTTATCCTTCACGTTTCATTGGTGCCAAAAAAAAAGGTTTCATTTGGGAACAAGCATCTTTTGGTGAAGTTCGTTTGTCTATTGACTGCTGTTTCTTGCCGTCATATTCCTGTAATCCGCAGTGGTCTGTGTCATTTTTTTAAATATCAATATCCTTTATTTTCATGTTGTTGATATGTTGTACCCATACAATGTCTAGCATATATACTTATTATTATTAATATGCTTCTTCTTATGTGGTTCTTTCATGGTTTTTCACTTAAAGCCAGTTATATGTACATCAAAAGATGGGATCTCAAACAACACTGGGCTGCGGCACCCACAACAAAACTCCAAAGCATGTAACATTTAACCACACAATTTGCTACTAACAAGGCAGATTGCCGTTCTTGGTTGGCATCGGTTGCCTATTGGTCTTGTTGGATTATGAGTATAAAGTGTGTTTATGTCGCCGTTGTTTTATCTTGTCGTGCTTGAATTCTCCCTCTTTTTTGGGGGGGGTTGCATTTGGGAAATCAATGGTTTCTGATCGATGTTACAACCGAGTCCTGTTTTCTTTCAATTATTGTTTCATCATGGGACTTGTATGTCTTTAACTCTTGCTCTTTATCTGTTACTTCTTCTCAATCAACTTTATGCTACCGGAGGTTTCTAATACATTTTCTTTTAACTTATAGCAAAAAGACTGGAGGACAATACGACGACGCACGAAACATTTGCAAGTTTCAGTCTTCAAAAAAACAATGTGGTGCAAAGGGCAGCTAACTCTATGACGGATCACGTGTACGATGTCGTCCGTCCTGAATATGAAAATCCAATATATCAACAGAACTACTAGACTAAACGATTTTTATCCCTTCAATACTCTGACAATTTTTTCGACTTTCGTATAACCGTGATTGGTCGGTGTACATGTACAATGTATTGTCAATATTTTGCACCATCAAAGAGTCACCAGAATAGCGACAGCGATAAGATGTCTTGTTACTGTCGCTTTCGTGTTATAATCGTGGGCGTTAATTCCTTGGGCAGTTTGCTATATAACTGAACAGTCTATTATTTCATCACTAATAGACCCCTGACATTATCCATACCATATATCCATCCATAAATGCTTATCCTACTTTTTAGTTTACTTTTCAAAGGCAGGAATCGATATAATATATGTACAGAAAACATATTGTTGTCATTTACTCCATCTTATAAATACCTAGATATTTAAAGAATGGTATTCATGTTATATTTTCATTGTATGAAAGAGCATACAGTATCGACAACGTTATCTTACATGCGTTAATCGTTTTCGTTCGTTTTTTCTTAATGGTTATGCGTTATGCGTTCGTTAGCTCTTAATCGTTAATCGTTTCCGTTCGTTTGGGGGTGCTCTGGATCGTTAATCGTTATCCGTTATTCGTTATCCGTTTTTCGTTATGCGTTATGCTTTATCCGTTATTCGTTATTCGTTAATCGTAATCCGTTTTAAGTTATCCGTTAATCGTTAGGACCGTTTCCATGCAAATATAACGTATACTCATGATAGCTTAGAGAGATGACAAATCGCTTTTCAAGAATTTCATTTTATAAATAATCATCAATAGAGGGAATTTATACGTTACTTAAACGGGGCAATGTCTGTAGAAAACAAACACGACATAGAAAGCTGAGAGATTTAATAAAATGTGTAAAATATGTGAATAAACAACACGGAAAATGCGTGACAGATTCTTTAATACATGAAAGAATACATTTTTCGTTCCTCGGATATATCAAATAAGAAGTTGATAAATAATAAAAGGACGCGAGACTGCAATAGATATTGAAAACATCGGGTCAGCATATACTGTTACATGTATAATAATAATAGACCTAAAATTATTCGTCTATGATCTGAACATGACGGAGAAACGGTCCATTTTACATTCCGGGAGGGGGCCTTAGGGTAGTTTATTTATTTATTTATTAATTTATTTATTTATTTATTTATTTATTTATTTATTTATTTATTCATTTATTTATTTATTCATTTATTCATTCATTCATTCATTTATTCATTCATTTATTAATTTATTTATTAGCTACATATAGGTGAAGTACAGAAAACAATGCCAGTATCTTAACATTGCTGAAACAATAAGATCAATATGATAAATCATCGATAAGTACATCACACGTAAATATAACACCATTCTTTTAAAATAAGTTTAAATATCAAGTTTCGCTAATTAGCCTCAGTTAATGATTACATGTTTGACATTGACCCATGTTACTTAGAATTTTCCTCATTTGAATTAAATCTTATACAGGTAAAACGCAGGTAAATTACAGGTAGTCTGCACTAATTGGTTTATTGGATACCCCTTAGAAGGCCCCTTTCACACCAAAGTTAGACATAGTCATTAGAATATTTTCGACGTTCAATATTTTGACTTAAATTGTAATGAAAATGTTATACACATCATGTTTATTGCAAAATTGTGTGCATGCACGTTTAAGAAGTTTGAACATTCCTTCTAATATAGCATGTATATAGCGCTACACTTGATCAGTTCTTATACAACAGAACTAGACATGATGATATGGGTATGTCAATTAAAATTTGAACATGCAGTAATGACGAATTTTATTTAATGTTGATCGACAGTTTAGTGATGAGAAAACAAAGATGGAGGGATACAAAAAATAGGATCGTGAGTGTCGTAAGGAAACGAAAAATGATAAATAACTTTTTTTTTCTTTTTCTCTGGACGATCTGGATCTTCATCATCCCCTGATCTTGAAAATCCAAAATATAACACAGGACAGATTTTAGGATCCATTGGGAGACTAAGGGCTCCCATTCTCGAAGAATTTGCTGCAATCACTTATTTTCCCGTTTTTAGTACATGTATATTCTTTTTAAAGCATGATTGGAACACCCCCCTTCCCCGTGGAAGAGTTTCTAGAGCCACCCATGCATACATCCACATACGAAATATATACAAGTAAATCTTTTGCACACTCAAATTCGCTCTTAGTATATCATTACCGGTGTATATTGATTTCAAGCGTTTGTAAAATATCATCAATTCAGTTACCATATAACGGTAATCGGAAAGGCAAACATGTTCAATGGGACTATGACCCTTTCCACTTGGACTTCAATGGGCCAATCTCAAAAACAATGGACCATGTTTCCTCACGAAAGGGCCATTCCAAAAAAAAAAAAAAATAAAAAGATTTTTCGAAAAGCTTTAATACATCAGACAAATCTGTTTAACAGTGAATAGAGAATTCATTTTTACTTCAGCACGTTTTATTTTAATTTATTCATATCATTATCATTTATTTATTTTTCTAGGGTTTTGTTTTTGTTTTTGTTTTTTTTTTTTTTTTTGTAGTGTACAAATTTTACTATTTCCAATGCAAAATCTACAGTGCAATTTTTACAAATATCACCGAACAGCCAAGTCCAAACTAATGTCTGTGCGTTGAGGGAGGGGGACTCAACTGTGATTGACATTTCTGTACAGCTTTATTACTTTTATTTGTACACAATGAATGACAACTTCAAAATGACATGATAATTTTACAGACGAATGCATTCACAAGTACCTGTATATAGATAAGATAGGTAAGTGGACATTGGAGATATATATCTCAGGCGCAGAACAAGGATAAAAAAGAATGTCGGAGAAAAATCAATTAGATCTACGTCAAGACGCACCTTAAATAACACAAAAAAAACCAAAATGGATACCGCAGAACAAAGCCCAGAAGGGCATAAGACTATGTCGCAAGGCGCATGGTTTTCCCGATCCATGCCGGCGACCAAACAATTTTAATCATGTACAAAAAATAAAGAAAAAAGAAAAATAATACCAATCAGACAGTGGCGGATCCAGCGTCCCCGTTGCAGGTGATAGTAGACGATATTTGACGATTTACATGATCTCGACATCATTGACAAGTCATGACATGGACATGTATACACAACATAAAGTTATCGCTTTATTTACAATGGAATTATTGGGAAATAGGTGCCCCATAGAAGGCCCCATTTAATCGTACCTGTAACCATAGTTACACGGTTCAGGGTATTTTGTATTGCGTATATTACCAGGAAAAGTGACACTCTCGGGTTGTTTATTCGACAACATTGTACAGAACAGGGATAAATGTCATAGAATATACAAATGAAAGAGTCACAGCAATTTTTTGTGCATTGTCTAATTTATGAATTATGTTGTACATGTAAATGGGACAAGAAACGAAGTAAAAATATTGTTAGAAATCCAAGAAAAAAAAAAGACAAAGAAAGAGAACCTATCAATAAAAAAACCCTAAACATTGCAAATAGATTTCATATTTAAATGTACAGTAAAAAATGTAAATCACAACTTTTCCTAGATAAAAGCAAAGTTTTGTTCGGTACAGTACTGCATGGATAACTAAGCCGTTTTGGCAAGGGTTTATAAAAGCACGTGAAAGACTCGAAGCAAATGAATCATTATATTAATTTCATAGTTTTTGTTTGTCTAACAAAACTTTCAAAACATTTCTAAGAGCCGGAAAATTATTTTTCGCCGACTATTCGGGCAGGATTATTATTTTTTTTTTCAATTTTCCAATGTTGAAAATTACTCTTACAGCATGATTTTTGGGCCATATTAAATAATTCAAACATGGAGAGAAATCATGTTCCAACGAAGAGTATATTAAGGCATTTCTTCCTAGAAGATCGCTAATTATTACTTTTTTTTCAATTTTTGGAAAGGCATTTATTAGTAGCATTTGAAACCTACGTGTAACTTAAAATGATACTCAACGCAGACAGGCTAATTTCATTCCTTTGAATAAAGTTTGTTTCATTTTTGTTTGTACTTAGTTATTAAATGACACACCAAAAAGTGTTTACATGTACCAAGCATATGGAAAGGTCGGTTGAGGGAGGGGGGGGGGGGGGGGGCATTTCATGGTCCGGAATTATTTTTTGACGGCCCTTAGGGCCGGAAAATTGTTTCCCTTAAATCTCGATCCGGAAAATTTTTTTTTGGCAAAGTCTTCCTGCCCCCTCCCCTCCTAAAAATCAAATGGTTGCTCCCTTATATACTTGATAGCATGTTACACTAGTCGGAAAGGGGAAGGTATATACGCATGGACAGCAAGGGGGCCCCTCCCTCGGTTTATGATTTTAGTAAATCATAGGCACAGGATAAAAATTTTACAAAAGTAACAAACATTGCCAAATGTAAACTAGAATGCATTATTTTTCAATCAATATTCACAAAAAATTCTGAAATATTCTACATAGCATCATCATAACCCGTGTTGTAGTTAACGGAACATATCATATTTTCCCCATTTGTACAAGAAAGTCATGATCATAATCTGAAATATAATTTGCAAAATATGTCAGACAATCAAGTTGAATGGAAATGATGCGGTCATCGGAGCTAACATGTTAATTCATTAAATATTAAAAAAAAATCCCAAATATATTGAAAGTAACCGGATTTGTAACATATACTTGATACAACCGTGGTCATTCTAATGCAAAGGGGGAAGGGTGGGAGGCCGGAGGTGCACATCCCCCCCCCCCCCCCCAACAAAAATAAAATGAAAGCAAAAAAAAAAAAAATGGTTTTTAGCTATGGTTTGAATCATCATTTTCCCTCCCTCCCTCGCACTGCACTGTATCTTTAAAATGATAGTCAGTGGCTAGGTGGAATAAGCGACGATACATTGTTACCTTGTGATTAAATTTATTTCACACTTTACGTGTTGTGAAATCCGGGTTCACCCACAGCCAGTACAAGATCGAAAACCTCATCCGCCATAATATTGTAGTTGCGGAATTGAGATAAAACATTAAAAATAATAAAAGAAATTAGATTTACTTCAAATCATCAAAGAATATTTGATAAGTTAAATATTACAGGGTTGCGCCCCCCCCCCCCCCCCCATCGCTTTTCAAATTGTAAGTGGGGGACGTGCTCCCACTGCCCCCCCCCCCCTCCTTCTCCCTTGCTGCTCTTAGCTCGTGATATCGATTTACTTTTGTTCCAAAATGAAAAAAAAGTTACGAAACATTAGAAAATGGAAGGACATGTACAGGCCAGATTGATCTGTAGAATCAGCTCAAATCATGATACTCAAGGGGCCTTACATTTTTCCGATTCGTTCAAAGATTCAAAATACATTCTTTGGGCCTTCCCCGGTATCCCTCCCGTAACCCCCCCCCCCCCCCCCCCCCCCCCAGTCGGCACTGCGCGTCTCAAATCGGTCCGATACAAACTCCCGCTCCTCACAATGGATACGCCCCTTAATTCGGGAGTATATATATACAGAACCTCAAAAAGATATAAATGGCATTATTGTCTAACCGTTTTATTCCAATTCTGAAAAAAATGCTGTTTTTTTTTTTTACATGATTCATCTTTGTCTGGATACGCGTCCTTGATCAATTGTATGGAACCGTTTGAAGTACCAGAACAATACGCTAGCATTTTTTTGCTTTTTCTTTTTTGTTTTTTTTTTTTTTTTGTTTTTTTTTTTTTTTTTTCTTTTCTTTTTTTTTTTTGTTGCTGTTTTTTTTTTGGGGGGGAGGGGTTGTTGTTGTTTGTTTTTTGGCATTATCGGATTTTTTGGTTTTAAATAGGGGGGGGGTCACTGTTTGCGTAAATAATAAATATTCAATCAATAATGAACGAAAAAAAAATATACAGAAGATCATATCCACCACATTTATTTCTTTTTTTTATCATCGTTAGAACTTGAAAATATTACGAAGCATACATATTCTAGTAAAACTGACTATAAACTGAGTGTTTGTATTGCAATTATGCATATGTTTGTTTGGAAATGTAGGACAATTAAACATTTATAGATTTAGGGGCTAGGAAAGGAGTTATATATTTTTATTGAAATATCTACTGAAGTATTTACTTGAGACTATATTTGGTTAGCTTGTTTGAGAGAAAGAAAGCTTGTAAAAGAATTGGGAAAGAAAAAACTAATTAATGAACACACGAACATTTTATGAAATAATCTACTATCCAAATGTCGTTATATTCAAGAGTCAACTTTTGTTATGAATTCGTCCTCCTCGCTTTCGCGGGACAATAAATAAAATGTATTTTCGATAAAGGCCGGTTTGTTCTTTCTTTGAAAAGGCGTAATAAATGCTAATTATCTATTATGAGAAAATTTCTTTTCTTGTAAAAAATAAAGTATTTTAAGAAATAATTATTTTCCTAAAATAATATAAACATACTAGTATATACGCAGTATCTTTTGAAATTTAGCGATACGAATAGCAATGAAATATATAAGTACCAACTGGCAAAGCCATGACATTGACATCTGAAGAACCGAGCATACACTACTCCTCTACGCTTGGTTGATCACACAGTAGTCCGTGAGATAGATAATGATTGACAGCTGGCCCGAATCGGTCAAAGGCGGGGCTTAGAATAGACGTTGTACAACTGTACCTGTACTGAGTGACCATACGTGCATTATTTAAGTTGGAGATTGAAACCGTTACGTCATTTATTTCATCAACTCTGATTACATTAGATCATCTGACAGATATTTAAAGTCTAGGATTTAAATAAAAAGAATCGATTCTAACAGATGAAAAAAAAAAACCAAACAAACTAAGAATCCCTTTCGGCGTTGCCGGTAGGGGACTAAAAACAGAAAAAAAGTCGTATCGTAGCTGATATGTAATATGTTACAGGGAATAAGTGTAATCAGGGATTTCATGTAATTCCTGAAATTTAGGGATTTCGTGTAATTCCTGTTTCTGTTAGTTATTACATGTAATTCCTGAAATTGGCCAGGTATTTCATGTAATTCCTGAATTTTTCATGAATTTTTACACTTATTTCCTAACCTTAATTTCTCCTTGTATTGATTTTAAAATTCTTTATTTTTGAATTAGTTGATGCTGAATATCCTTTGTCAAGTACCCAGAAACGTTTTTGCCAAATAAGTGCAAATATTTAAACTAGAATAGGTATTGTTTGTCAAAATATTACCCAAATTTCGAAGTTCTTTTATCATAGTTATCATCATATATGCAAAATAGTCATAAAACAGACACATGAGCGCGCTAAGAAAAATACATTTTAACTTACTGAACAATATTGATGGTCAAAGTATTATAAAACATAATAACCGAATGTTTCAATCGAAAATATTAGTACTATTACCCTCATTCACGTATCTTGATAATGTGAAAAAAGGTGAGAAGAAATTATAAAAATGTCTGCTTTTCAACTATTTATCATGTGAGGTCTAAATAGGTTTTAATATATATTTAAAATGACTTTTTGGCTAGGCAGTGGATGTCCCCGTTGCTATTGCGCTTCTTTTATTTGTACTGCGTTCGTGCTACGTACACACGGCGTATGAAAGTTGTTACGTACGCGCTACGTAATCTAAGGTGTGAACTTAAAAAAAAGCCGCACTCTTTCGTATCAAGAGATCATGCTACGTTTCAAAGAGTACTCGCTACGTAAGCTGGCGTTGCTACTGCGTTGCTGGGGCGTTCCTCTCGTACTGCCAAGTATACTGATACTCCGTAGATACGAGGGTCGATACGTAAATTTAAGATTTCTTATTGCAACAAGTTTCATTGAAATTGAATAAATGCAAAGAAATTTTTTTTCGGACGAACCTATCACCATGATAATTTGGTACAATAACTGAATTGAGTTACATAGTGTCTGGTCTAATCAAGATTCCATGCATACAATTTTACCGAGTACATGTATTACAGAGACTGATTGAACATATCAATAAACGGCTCCCAATGTTATTGTCATTTAAATTTTTTTGAACTTTGCTATTTAAATATTCAAGCCATGGATAATTCGTTACTGCACTGAAGAATCACGAATTTCACTTTTTATAGTTCGTTTCAAAGTTTATCGTTGCGGTTCGTTTACCCCGCTTCGATTGAATACTGAGCGATTCTACACATTATCAATTTTGCATACATTTGTACCCATAAGATTTTAATTTTATATTTCTCGATAACAGCAGGAAAACACTGATAATTTCTAATACATTAGCCCCCATCCGATTCGATAGCACTACATCTAAAATTCTCTAACAAGTTTACTGTTTCTATCCTGATTTTTGCCTACCAATCCTCTGGCATGCCCCCCCCCTCCCCTCTACACTAAAGTCGTCAAAATAAGGAATTACTTGGGCTCAAACACCACGACTCAACCTTTATTTTTATTTTTTTTTTACCGGTCTGTTTCTGATATATATTAAAGTAATTGATAATTGAAAAAAAATCGCTGGCTCACTATGTACATTACATATCATGTGAGATAATTTTCCGCTGGGGAGTGGGGTTCCCCAAAGAACCTGCTACAGGACTTTGAGGTATTCCGGCCACGCCCCCTCTTAACTCAAATCCTGTAATCTACAAAATTGTCTCGACCAAAAGGAATGATATTCTGAATTTTTCCAAAATTTTGATGAATTTCAATATATTAAATGAATCCCCCAACCACAGCAAACTAACATACTTTTTTCATCTCATAGAATCAAGAAACTTTATATAAATAAATGTAATTTCATTAGATTCTGACCGTTTTAACAAATACATGCATGTACAATAACGGAAATTTTTTCCCTCTCACTCATACGAAGTGTATACATTTTATGTATATGCATTCATCTTCAGGCGCTTAGCTAGAGTACTTTTCAAGTGTAAGCAGCCTAAAGTGGGTCTAGGTAGAAGCCCTTGTGGATATTCAAGGGGCAAAGTATCAGAATCTAATGAATTTTGCTCATTTACAGAGCAGTTTTCTACGTCAATGTTTCTTTCATTCTTTTTTTTTTTGCAAAACGACGTGGAAGCAACTGCGTTCTAACGGTACGCCTGGTTATGCGCATGGTTTTCTCTCTCTTGTCCATTCTTGTAAACATGTGCAACTATTTGGTTTTTAGGGAGGGGGGTTTTTGTAAATCCAGCTCGGAATATTTTGCAAAAATATTCTTCAGCATGACTGGCAGAAAAATCTAGCATTTTCTGAGGAATGAAAGGAAAAACGTCTTTCTCCAGCACCTTAAGCATTAGACGTGAAAATAGACTATCTCAGACATTTCACAACTGCCAATGATTCAGTTTTGTCAGGATTCTCTGATACTTCATGTTTCAAATTCTTCAATATATATATATACATCACTCTCCAAGTTCAGATTCTTTAATTCAACGAAAAGAAGGTCAAACGTGTAGTTCAAGGTCACATATTGAATCAAAATCTATCTTGAGTAATTTCTTGACACAATCTGACAATGCACGTACATGTATATACCATATCATCTATCTATCATTTGCCAGACCAGTGTTGTAGCAAATCCAAAGTATTAGGAAAGTAGGTCAATTGTATACATGAACATGTAGGTCAAGGCTACTAGATATTCTTACACAAATGTATACTGTGTAGCAGAGTAATGAACTTAAAGTATCAATGTTTTTATTCATGATTACCAATATGGGGTAAGACACTCTAAACAGTATTGATGAAGGGATGATCAACCAAGTTTGCTATGCTTAACAAGAGAAAATTCATTATTTCATATATGACAATGTTCTCACTAGATTTCTTCATCACAGTGTTCTAAGAATATTTGTGTTCTAGTCTCAAGAAGAATATAAGTATCAGTTATAAGATTTATTAAGTTTAAATGTAAATTTTATTCAAACTCTGAAAGAAGAATCATTATAACTGCAATATATATATAAATGTAATAGTACCGGTATCATCAATTTACAACATAATGTTTTTGTACTTGTGAAAGGACATTTTTCTTTCTCTATAATTTATCATAGTATTTCTTTTCGAAATTAATATTTTATACGAGTTTACATGTCTAGTCTATATCAGGGAAGTATTTAACTTTATATACAATGTACATCCCTGTCTATACTGGTATGTACCTAGAATTTAAAGTCATAAATTGTTGCTATGAAAATAATGAAATAAATAAAAAAAATTCCCCATTCAACAGGTGCAGGTCTATTCTCAAGTAAAAAGTTTTCAATGCATTTATAAAATTGTAGCACATGAAAGTAAACACAAAACATGTTCAAAATTCAAATGTTCTAGACATCAAACAGTGATTTCTCTAGTGTCTATAGTAAAACTTAAGGACGAGGTAGATCATGTTCCAAGAAATGAGGAATGAGAAATGAGCCATCATGTATGTACAGAAGATGCTGTCAGTCTCACTCTGAAAGTAAAAGATGTAATGAATTAATATCTTCATTTTGATATTAAATAAGCTCTAAAATGAATGAATTTTGCATACATTTATCATTATGATGTACATGTATATAAAATTACATGACATGTAAAGTTTCTGTAATAGTACTAACATACAAATATAATTACAGGGCTTTCAATCGGTCATTCTCAAATTATGCAAAACAGTATAATTTTCCCTATTTATTGACCAATTTTACCTCATAGAAAATTCTTTAAAAAAAAAAAGAAAGCAAAAAATGCTAAATTTAAAATGAAAAGGCATCCAAATCTATCATATTCAATTTTGAAGAAAATATTGCCAATTTTCCCAATATGAAAGGTCTAATCCAATCCAAACCAGAAGTCTCTGACGAGACTGTAGCTCTCCTGGTTGTTTTTTAATTCACTTAATGACAAGTGAATTCTAATACAAATGTATCGCCACATCCATTTTCTTAGTCACTGGGGGCCAGGAACTCAAACAAAATATCAGGTGCACTACTTGAACACAGACTCATCGTATTGCAAAAAGAATCAAGTCTCCATCATTTATAGTGTCAGAGAAGTTGCGAATACAAGATTACATAGGATCATACAGGAGAAAATGACCACATCCATTTTCTAGGACCCTGGGGGTCAGGGGCTCAAACAAAATGTCAGGTGCACACTGCACAACTAGACCACTGACCAAGTCTCATGCAAAAAGAGTTACAAATTTCAGAGGAGTTGCAAGCACAAGAATTGTTTACGGACAGACGCCAGACAAGGCGGTACCGCATAAGCTCGACTATGACCAGTATCTCGAGCTAAAAATATGTTTCACGTGTAAGAGCCCTACTTTATGTCAAGGCTTAGGACTAAGAAAAATTAAACCCATGTTTTTTTGTGGAACATGAATACCCTTATTGTCAGATATAATGTAGAAAAGTATTTCATACTCCAAGGTCACGGACTCAAGGTAAAAATTCAGGTATTGATGTGAAGGCCTTACCACAAGGGATACACATGTAAAATATGATAGCCCTATCACTTGCAATTTATGTTATGACCAAGGGCAAGGTTAACATGGTTATAGTTATTCAAAAATTGATCAGTATCCAAGGTCAAGGTCACAAGGTCAAAATTTTGGTATTAATAGGAAGACCTTATCAAAAGGAATACAAAGCCTTATCACTTAAAAGCATAATATTACTTTAGAAAAATAATAGTGAAGTAGGTCAATCTCCAAGTTCAAGGTCACAAAGACAACAATTTGGCATCATTGGAAATTGTCACGAGGAAAGCACAGGTCTATATTTCACTCAACATTCAAAAGTTATGGCCATGGTGTAAGATTTTAAAAAGTAGGTCATTTTTCCAAGGTCAAGGTCACCAGGACACAAATTTTGGTATGCATGAGAAGGTCTTGTTTCAAACAATACATGTACACATGAAATATGAAAGCATGTAACTTACCATTAAAAAGTATTATCCATTTAAGGTGAATCACAAGGGATACACATGTAAAATATGAAATAAATACAATGTCATTTGTACTTGTATTATCAGATTTACAAATTTATCATAACATGTATATTAGTATACATGTATATGTACAACTTACCTTTCAGTGCTATATCAGCATGTTTACTGCAAGAGGCTGTAATACAGTTCCATCTGTCGATCTCACAATTCTTCTATTGATGATGAATTCCTCTACATTATAACACAAATTCTCATTTCATACTGGATCACAGTTTCACAAGGAATATGTGGTCGATGTACACATTGAATATGTTTTTCATGTACATGTAGAAATATGCACTTGAACAATTTTCTTCATTCTCCTTTCACAAGTGAATTATTTTCACACCATGGTGGCCAACATCATATATGGTAGTACAATTGCAATATCATATTCCACAGTATTTCTTCAACTTTACAAGTCAGTACTAGTAGCACTATAAGCATTCCACTATTCTGATGCACTTTCTTTCATTGGATCTGATGCACACATGCGCATGAAGACTTTCTCAGAGTATATTCCTTCTTCTGTCTGGCAGTTAAGGTTATGTTACTGTAAAGAATAAATAAAATATTCAATTGATTTGAAATTCATCCCCTTTAAATAATTTTAAACCCATTCAAATACTTTTTCACCAACATTACAACACTAGCTAGGCTACAGAACTGATATTTGATACTGATTATAACTAACACTGACATCAAATTTATTCAAATTCATGGTGTGCACTTAAATTTAGAAGTTCATGAAGATGTAATGAAAGACAGAAATGGCTTTAAAGAACAAATATTTGTGAGATATTCGATTACAGCGATAATTAATCATGAAACTCATTCACTCGAAAACATGGAGCACTCCCTGGTCGAGTATTTCTGATAAGAAGAAGAATTTAAAATCCCATCATATGTGTTCCACGTGATACATAAATCAATTTAAAAACATACCTTAAGATAAGCCATGTGTCTGTACTCTTGAACAGTTGGTTTACTTGCATGAAAGAAGCATTTCTACGTGTTCAAATTTCGAACGGAAGTCCACGAGAGAATGTTTTAGACGAGACTACTATAAAATTAGAATAGGAACGGACTTTCTTTTCCGTCGTGTGTAAGGTAAAATCTTGACTCGAGATTCTTCCGATTTTATGCATATAATTTGCATAATAAGGTTCGGAGCCGTGAATGGGCGAAAATCAACCTGTGCAATCAAATCATCTGCTCAAGTGTTTTTCTAACATATCGTTAACCCTATCAATTTTAAATTGACTAAGACAGCCTTAAAATCATCTGATTAAATACATAACATTTTTTTTCTCTCTCAGTAATAAGATTTTATATTATGAACATGTAAAATATCTATCATATCGCTATTTGATAATTGTTATATGATTTTTGGCCGTCAGGAAATAAGTGTAAAAATGCTAAAATATTTTAGGAATTACATGTAATCCCTAAGATTTTGGGGATTTCATGTAATCCCTAAAATGACCAGGAATTACACGTAATCACTGAACCTTTCAGGAATTACATGAAATCCCTGATTACACTTATTCCCTGTAACATATATATATATCTCCACGATTTATAATTTATCCAATGCTTTTTGGCTATTGAACTTCATTTAATACCTTGTAACTTTTTTCTTCCTTTCTGCAATGCAATTATTTTGTTATGTATATCACAAATATTTAGTACATATCTACGTCTAAACATGCAAACAATTTCATATACAGTCTGCTCTTTTTTTTCCTCGATAGCGAGGAGACAATAATTGCATTATTTCGATGAGTTTAAAATCATAGAAATCGCCTTTCTTTCTATTTTATCTTTTTTATTTCTTTCTTCTCTGTCAAAATAAGGGACAGTTCTTTGAAGTGACTGTGACGGTAGATAACACTCCGACGGTATTTACGTAGACGTACATTGTATTCATAATAACAAGTACGGCATAAATTAAATGTACATTTGCACACCTTCTAACCATACGGTGCATATAAAAAGAATATTAACAGAGATGTATTCACTGGGTGCAGAAGCGGCATTCGGCCTCCTCTTATGCTGGAAGTGACCCATCCTCCAAACCATGTATTTTGTAAAATTTTTAGCAAGTTCTGATTGAAATCAACAAAAAAGGCGGTACTGGATCCGCCAATGAAAAAAGATATAAATCCATTTAGTATTCGACAATCAATATAAAAGCCAACACGCAAAAAAATCGCATGATGATTTTAAGAATCGTACATTAGTTATAAACATGTACGTTGCTGATTTTAAAAAAGAATGTCATTAATTCTTTTATCATTTGTTTATAACAAACAAAAGAACATAAAAAACGAATAACGCATAATAGAAAACGATTAACGAATAACGCTTAACGAAAAACGGATAACGATAAACGATTAATGGATAACGAAAAACGGATAACGATTAAAACGAAACGATTCCTACAACGTTAAACGTTACCGTTTGTTTTTCCTTCATTGTTATGCGTTATGCGTTCGTTACATCTGGGTCGTTAATCGTTTTCGTTCGTTTATTGCTTGTAAGATAACGTTGTCGGTACTGTAATTATGTAATACAAAGTTTTGACCAATCGGCATTTTTAGATTTGAGTGTCTGGCGTATTTCTGTACGTGTCCATGGTAGCAGAGGAGGTGGGTTCTCTAGCTTTCGATCAACTTCTGTGGACTGTTCTTTAATGCATTCGAAAATTTATGTTATCAAAATTCTTTAAATTTCTAAAACATGGGTCCTGTAGCATCATATCTCACCCATCCTTCTACGTCTTTCGGTACATTTTGAGCATAAGAACATTTACACTCTTTGACCATATTACATTGTTTAGATTGAGGATCACTGACGAGGGTAAGTATCCGGAACGTGTATTTATGGTCCATGCTATAAATCTATCTGTTCTTAAATGATGCTGTGGAATTTAAAGACGCTAATGAATTTGAAGACGTTAAACATTGACACATTCTGTTTGTGTTGTTTGTAGAAAACCTGTTAGAAAGTGTAAGTGATTCATAAAATTTCAAGGATTTATTTCTCGGTTAATTTATCTCTCGGTTAATCACAAATTACAGATTTCGATAATGACTCTAATTGCTTTGTACACAACGTTGCCTTCCTTTCTACAGGATCCAAGATATGTCATTCTGATGTTGGATTCATTTATAAAACCGATTAAACGAACATCAAGAACTTCACAAAAACCGTCAAAATGTATAACATAACTATAGCACTGAAATATTTGATACATTTATTTAAAATTGAACAATATATGCTTCTTAGAAATGAATAATACAATGTATGACATTATATATCAATTTGTGTATTTATAGACTTTCACTCTTCCTTCGTAAAATCCACACCATAGATTATTACCCTGGATAGAAATTGACCCAGGATGTACCTTTTTATACTGAAATAGTGTACAAAGATAAATCCCCTCAGCACTCAGCATGGATATTGCACTGTTGTTAATTTCACTAAAGAGAATACGGCATTTGGAATCACATTCAAAGTCTGTAGGTGCGAATTTTGCATAATCCGGTCCTATTCCCTTACATATAAACTTCACCGTTCCATCTTTATGTAGCACGACCAGTTCTCCAATGCCTCTACAAATTCGATTGACAATGCAGATGTCAGTGTTATGATTTTCGGCTGTCCTCATCGGACATGTAAGCAGCCTTGTCTTCCCATCCTCCATGAGCTCGTACGTGTGGAACACCTTCCCTTTCCCTGTGAGAGTCATACACTGGACGACACGGCGGCTGGTCGGGACCAGATTGTAGAGGTCACCGTCATCAACCATTGTAACCAGTATGTCGTTGTTACATGTATCTGTATTACTTACGAAGATAGGTTTTAACGGTATAATATCTATTGTTGTTATCATCTCTTAATCTTTGGTGAGAACGGAGATATTACGTTCCTGTATACTCGAAAGTATTAATTCTCCACTTTTTGATAGGGTAAGGTCTGTGCATGAAGTATTCATTGTTTTCAATACCTCTCCAGCACTATCAATCAGTTTTCCATTATTGTCATTGTTGATTCCAACCCAGGCATTTGTGTCAGTAACAGGTTTCAATGACACAATGGGATAAGAATATATATCATTTGTTTCTCCTCGGGTGATTACATACATGAGCTCGCTACAGCCGGCAGAGCACGGACTGTATTACGCATGCCCTCTTTTTATATCCATTTACATATTCATCTGTGTCTCTGGGGCCTCTGCGTTTTGCGGTCTTGTTTGTGTGATGTCATCTTACAGTGAGGAGGTTGTTTTACACCACAATTGTACGTTCTTCGAGACCTCTGGGTAATTGGAGAAGTGAGAGGGTTGTGCGCACGTAATCCAGGATAACCACACCATTTGCTACTTGCGTGACAGATGGCCGTCCAAAGTCGGCACCGGATACCCATTGGTCTCGTCGGTTTATGTGTAGTCTTTTGTGTTTGATGTTTACATGTCGTGTGTCTCTTTTCCGTCTCGTGCTGTACTCGTCGTTTGTGTTTTTGCATCGGGTGTTTTGGTGTTTTACTGTTGATGCTGCAACGGGGTCTTGTTGGAGATATCTCCATAGACACGTTGTGTATTTCACCAATCATGGTCTCTAAGACCTTTACATCGATCTGACCTGGAACAACCATTGTGGTACAATTGTACTTATCGGCAATGTAGGAGAGAGCCACTTCTAGTTCATCTCTCATCTCCTGTTCCATGTCCAGAATGCCATGGTCAGGTAATGTACTGATATCCTTGTCTAGAGATATTGTCATTATATCCAGGTATTCTAGTGTCTGCTTCACGTTTTTGTTTGTATAGTTGTATAGCTTCTTCAGATTTCTGTTCACATTCATTTACTCTGTAATCAAATAATCGATTAATTTCGTTGATAAAACTTTCCCTGGAACCGTTCAAAGCAGATTTGTTTTGAATGAAACGAACATTTGCTTCTTCTATTTTCCTATCAAACTGACGTAATGCCCTTTTCAGTCTGGTAAGTTGTTTAGAACGGATTTCTCTGCATTCCTCCGTCTTTTCTCCCACATTTTACCCAAAAATGATGGTTTTAATGAATTATTACATAAAATGTCACAATCATCTAACAAGATGATTACTTTCTATTATGATATTAGCTTTAAATGTATAGCTTTAGCAAAGAAAATGAATAAATAGAACTTTTCCAGAAATCTGTTATTTTTAGATAAAAAACAAGCATTTTGCCCCAAAATTTAGTAGAAATTATACCTTTTATGTTTCATACATGTAAGTTATGAGTGAACCTTAATAATTACTGTTCAAAATACATTCCTGCTATCATTTCAAGAAGTATTATTATATTAATTTTTTTCATTTAAAAATAGCTGATTTCTGGAGAACATTTATTGAATCTATATAATATATCATAATAGATTTAATAAATATTCTCCAGAAATCATTAAATGAAAAAACACGTTGATTTTGAATGAAATGTTAGTAAAACATATATAATCTGAAAGAATGTGAAAAGTTACACTAGAAAATAGCTTTCAATTATTGCTTTCATAATAGAGAAGGGTTCTTTAAATAAATTTACAGAAATCTGAGATTTCTAATTGAAAATAAAAGTTTCTGTATAAAAAAAAATTAATTTCGAGGATTTTGCAAAAAAATAAGAATATAAAATATATGTCATTTGAAAGAGGAGACTTTAAAGATGTTTTTTTAACCATCACTGAACGATCATAAGCAATATTGAGGAGCTGAGAAGCAGGTATAAATTAAAATTTCCTCAAATTTCTGTGAATTTTTGCAAAAAATTGACTTTTTTACCCCAAAACACACAGTAAAAATAGGAATTGGAACTTGCAACTTACTTCATCTGAAAGAGCATCAAAAATACTATATATTCACACTTTTCAATTTTTAAAAACATTACCCAAATAAAAGTTATATTTTTTTCCTATTTTCAGTGATTTTTGACTAAAAAAAACATGTTTTCCCCAAAAAGCACCACTTTTGCAATGGAAATTTCCATGAGACATTTTTTTATCTGAAAGAGCGCAAAAAATGCTACAAAGTTAGGCCAGTTTTGGAGGACCAGGGGGAGGGGGGGTGCACCCAACCCAGTGATACATCCCAGACTAAATACAATTGAAAGCCAGATTTGACGTATTTTATTCCTGAAGTATTTTGAGTAAATGATTTTGGAAAGAAAGTAAACCAAAAAGTTGTCGGTATATGTGAAATGTACGATTCAACAAGGACAATATGTTTCCAGGAATTCCAAGAGTTAATTTTTTCGATCAAGCCTAACCTTCAGATTAAAATATAACAACTGTACTTGCACTAGAGCTATACAGGGAATCGACGAAACTTTAGAACAATGAGACGTGTAATGACATGACGTCACCAGATTAAGTATATTTCATTATTACCAGTATTTGTGTTCTAAGTCGATAACATCTGAAGAAACTGTGTTTGATTCTGGATTTTTTTTTTTTTTTTTTTGTAATGTAGTGTTCCCCGTGACATTGGATGTTTTAAAGTGTATAAATTACTTCTTTCCAGCTCTGTCGCCTGGAAGAGGCTTATTTTGATACTTAATCAATTTGACATCATACATATTATTTGGCTATCCAGCAAACTTGTCATTTCATCCAACAGTATAATCGAAATTAAAGGAGGTTAACATCTTATCACCATCCCACCAATGCTATTTTGAAAATATATCTTATTTGGATATGCTACTGAATCGACCCTGCAGGAAATTTAGAATCACGTACACTCTGTAAAGTAAATACACAAACTTAAATTCTAAAAATAAAACCAGAGGGCGCCAGTGAAATTAGTTTTGGCGGCTTACAGAAAGCATTTTGGCTCTAAGCATTTGGTGCTCTATTGTGAGTACTGTTGAGATTATCGTCAGGGTCTTCTTTAACCGATGAGATTTAATATTCGAAACACGTGTCTGATGAATTATAAATTAGTTTGAAATTTTCTTCAAGAAGGTAGAGTTGAAATTCTTTTATTTTGTTATGTATATCACAAATATTTAGTACATATCTACGTCTAAACATGCAAACAATTTTATATACAGTCTGCTCTTTTTTTTTCCTCGATAGCGAGGAGACAATAATTGCATTATTTCGATGAGTTTAAAATCATAGAAATCGCCTTTCTTTCTATTTTATCTTTTTTATTTCTTTCTTCTCTGTCAAAATAAGGGACAGTTCTTTGAAGTGACTGTGACGGTAGATAACACTCCGACGGTATTTACGTAGACGTACATTGTATTCATAATAACAAGTACGGCATAAATTAAATGTACATTTGCACACCTTCTAACCATACGGTGCATATAAAAAGAATATTAACAGAGATGTATTCACTGGGTGCAGAAGCGGCATTCGGCCTCCTCTTATGCTGGAAGTGACCCATCCTCCAAACCATGTATTTTGTAAAATTTTTAGCAAGTTCTGATTGAAATCAACAAAAAAGGCGGTACTGGATCCGCCAATGAAAAAAGATATAAATCCATTTAGTATTCGACAATCAATATAAAAGCCAACACGCAAAAAAATCGCATGATGATTTTAAGAATCGTACATTAGTTATAAACATGTACGTTGCTGATTTTAAAAAAGAATGTCATTAATTCTTTTATCATTTGTTTATAACAAACAAAAGAACATAAAAAACGAATAACGCATAATAGAAAACGATTAACGAATAACGCTTAACGAAAAACGGATAACGATAAACGATTAATGGATAACGAAAAACGGATAACGATTAAAACGAAACGATTCCTACAACGTTAAACGTTACCGTTTGTTTTTCCTTCATTGTTATGCGTTATGCGTTCGTTACATCTGGGTCGTTAATCGTTTTCGTTCGTTTATTGCTTGTAAGATAACGTTGTCGGTACTGTAATTATGTAATACAAAGTTTTGACCAATCGGCATTTTTAGATTTGAGTGTCTGGCGTATTTCTGTACGTGTCCATGGTAGCAGAGGAGGTGGGTTCTCTAGCTTTCGATCAACTTCTGTGGACTGTTCTTTAATGCATTCGAAAATTTATGTTATCAAAATTCTTTAAATTTCTAAAACATGGGTCCTGTAGCATCATATCTCACCCATCCTTCTACGTCTTTCGGTACATTTTGAGCATAAGAACATTTACACTCTTTGACCATATTACATTGTTTAGATTGAGGATCACTGACGAGGGTAAGTATCCGGAACGTGTATTTATGGTCCATGCTATAAATCTATCTGTTCTTAAATGATGCTGTGGAATTTAAAGACGCTAATGAATTTGAAGACGTTAAACATTGACACATTCTGTTTGTGTTGTTTGTAGAAAACCTGTTAGAAAGTGTAAGTGATTCATAAAATTTCAAGGATTTATTTCTCGGTTAATTTATCTCTCGGTTAATCACAAATTACAGATTTCGATAATGACTCTAATTGCTTTGTACACAACGTTGCCTTCCTTTCTACAGGATCCAAGATATGTCATTCTGATGTTGGATTCATTTATAAAACCGATTAAACGAACATCAAGAACTTCACAAAAACCGTCAAAATGTATAACATAACTATAGCACTGAAATATTTGATACATTTATTTAAAATTGAACAATATATGCTTCTTAGAAATGAATAATACAATGTATGACATTATATATCAATTTGTGTATTTATAGACTTTCACTCTTCCTTCGTAAAATCCACACCATAGATTATTACCCTGGATAGAAATTGACCCAGGATGTACCTTTTTATACTGAAATAGTGTACAAAGATAAATCCCCTCAGCACTCAGCATGGATATTGCACTGTTGTTAATTTCACTAAAGAGAATACGGCATTTGGAATCACATTCAAAGTCTGTAGGTGCGAATTTTGCATAATCCGGTCCTATTCCCTTACATATAAACTTCACCGTTCCATCTTTATGTAGCACGACCAGTTCTCCAATGCCTCTACAAATTCGATTGACAATGCAGATGTCAGTGTTATGATTTTCGGCTGTCCTCATCGGACATGTAAACAGCCTTGTCTTCCCATCCTCCATGAGCTCGTACGTGTGGAACACCTTCCCTTTCCCTGTGAGAGTCATACACTGGACGACACGGCGGCTGGTCGGGACCAGATTGTAGAGGTCACCGTCATCAACCATTGTAACCAGTATGTCGTTGTTACATGTATCTGTATTACTTACGAAGATAGGTTTTAACGGTATAATATCTATTGTTGTTATCATCTCTTAATCTTTGGTGAGAACGGAGATATTACGTTCCTGTATACTCGAAAGTATTAATTCTCCACTTTTTGATAGGGTAAGGTCTGTGCATGAAGTATTCATTGTTTTCAATACCTCTCCAGCACTATCAATCAGTTTTCCATTATTGTCATTGTTGATTCCAACCCAGGCATTTGTGTCAGTAACAGGTTTCAATGACACAATGGGATAAGAATATATATCATTTGTTTCTCCTCGGGTGATTACATACATGAGCTCGCTACAGCCGGCAGAGCACGGACTGTATTACGCATGCCCTCTTTTTATATCCATTTACATATTCATCTGTGTCTCTGGGGCCTCTGCGTTTTGCGGTCTTGTTTGTGTGATGTCATCTTACAGTGAGGAGGTTGTTTTACACCACAATTGTACGTTCTTCGAGACCTCTGGGTAATTGGAGAAGTGAGAGGGTTGTGCGCACGTAATCCAGGATAACCACACCATTTGCTACTTGCGTGACAGATGGCCGTCCAAAGTCGGCACCGGATACCCATTGGTCTCGTCGGTTTATGTGTAGTCTTTTGTGTTTGATGTTTACATGTCGTGTGTCTCTTTTCCGTCTCGTGCTGTACTCGTCGTTTGTGTTTTTGCATCGGGTGTTTTGGTGTTTTACTGTTGATGCTGCAACGGGGTCTTGTTGGAGATATCTCCATAGACACGTTGTGTATTTCACCAATCATGGTCTCTAAGACCTTTACATCGATCTGACCTGGAACAACCATTGTGGTACAATTGTACTTATCGGCAATGTAGGAGAGAGCCACTTCTAGTTCATCTCTCATCTCCTGTTCCATGTCCAGAATGCCATGGTCAGGTAATGTACTGATATCCTTGTCTAGAGATATTGTCATTATATCCAGGTATTCTAGTGTCTGCTTCACGTTTTTGTTTGTATAGTTGTATAGCTTCTTCAGATTTCTGTTCACATTCATTTACTCTGTAATCAAATAATCGATTAATTTCGTTGATAAAACTTTCCCTGGAACCGTTCAAAGCAGATTTGTTTTGAATGAAACGAACATTTGCTTCTTCTATTTTCCTATCAAACTGACGTAATGCCCTTTTCAGTCTGGTAAGTTGTTTAGAACGGATTTCTCTGCATTCCTCCGTCTTTTCTCCCACATTTTACCCAAAAATGATGGTTTTAATGAATTATTACATAAAATGTCACAATCATCTAACAAGATGATTACTTTCTATTATGATATTAGCTTTAAATGTATAGCTTTAGCAAAGAAAATGAATAAATAGAACTTTTCCAGAAATCTGTTATTTTTAGATAAAAAACAAGCATTTTGCCCCAAAATTTAGTAGAAATTATACCTTTTATGTTTCATACATGTAAGTTATGAGTGAACCTTAATAATTACTGTTCAAAATACATTCCTGCTATCATTTCAAGAAGTATTATTATATTAATTTTTTTCATTTAAAAATAGCTGATTTCTGGAGAACATTTATTGAATCTATATAATATATCATAATAGATTTAATAAATATTCTCCAGAAATCATTAAATGAAAAAACACGTTGATTTTGAATGAAATGTTAGTAAAACATATATAATCTGAAAGAATGTGAAAAGTTACACTAGAAAATAGCTTTCAATTATTGCTTTCATAATAGAGAAGGGTTCTTTAAATAAATTTACAGAAATCTGAGATTTCTAATTGAAAATAAAAGTTTCTGTATAAAAAAAAATTAATTTCGAGGATTTTGCAAAAAAATAAGAATATAAAATATATGTCATTTGAAAGAGGAGACTTTAAAGATGTTTTTTTAACCATCACTGAACGATCATAAGCAATATTGAGGAGCTGAGAAGCAGGTATAAATTAAAATTTCCTCAAATTTCTGTGAATTTTTGCAAAAAATTGACTTTTTTACCCCAAAACACACAGTAAAAATAGGAATTGGAACTTGCAACTTACTTCATCTGAAAGAGCATCAAAAATACTATATATTCACACTTTTCAATTTTTAAAAACATTACCCAAATAAAAGTTATATTTTTTTCCTATTTTCAGTGATTTTTGACTAAAAAAAACATGTTTTCCCCAAAAAGCACCACTTTTGCAATGGAAATTTCCATGAGACATTTTTTTATCTGAAAGAGCGCAAAAAATGCTACAAAGTTAGGCCAGTTTTGGAGGACCAGGGGGAGGGGGGGTGCACCCAACCCAGTGATACATCCCAGACTAAATACAATTGAAAGCCAGATTTGACGTATTTTATTCCTGAAGTATTTTGAGTAAATGATTTTGGAAAGAAAGTAAACCAAAAAGTTGTCGGTATATGTGAAATGTACGATTCAACAAGGACAATATGTTTCCAGGAATTCCAAGAGTTAATTTTTTCGATCAAGCCTAACCTTCAGATTAAAATATAACAACTGTACTTGCACTAGAGCTATACAGGGAATCGACGAAACTTTAGAACAATGAGACGTGTAATGACATGACGTCACCAGATTAAGTATATTTCATTATTACCAGTATTTGTGTTCTAAGTCGATAACATCTGAAGAAACTGTGTTTGATTCTGGATTTTTTTTTTTTTTTTGTAATGTAGTGTTCCCCGTGACATTGGATGTTTTAAAGTGTATAAATTACTTCTTTCCAGCTCTGTCGCCTGGAAGAGGCTTATTTTGATACTTAATCAATTTGACATCATACATATTATTTGGCTATCCAGCAAACTTGTCATTTCATCCAACAGTATAATCGAAATTAAAGGAGGTTAACATCTTATCACCTTCCCACCAATGCTATTTTGAAAATATATCTTATTTGGATATGCTACTGAATCGACCCTGCAGGAAATTTAGAATCACGTACACTCTGTAAAGTAAATACACAAACTTAAATTCTAAAAATAAAACCAGAGGGCGCCAGTGAAATTAGTTTTGGCGGCTTACAGAAAGCATTTTGGCTCTAAGCATTTGGTGCTCTATTGTGAGTACTGTTGAGATTATCGTCAGGGTCTTCTTTAACCGATGAGATTTAATATTCGAAACACGTGTCTGATGAATTATAAATTAGTTTGAAATTTTCTTCAAGAAGGTAGAGTTGAAATTCTTTTATTTTGTTATGTATATCACAAATATTTAGTACATATCTACGTCTAAACATGCAAACAATTTTATATACAGTCTGCTCTTTTTTTTCCTCGATAGCGAGGAGACAATAATTGCATTATTTCGATGAGTTTAAAATCATAGAAATCGCCTTTCTTTCTATTTTATCTTTTTTATTTCTTTCTTCTCTGTCAAAATAAGGGACAGTTCTTTGAAGTGACTGTGACGGTAGATAACACTCCGACGGTATTTACGTAGACGTACATTGTATTCATAATAACAAGTACGGCATAAATTAAATGTACATTTGCACACCTTCTAACCATACGGTGCATATAAAAAGAATATTAACAGAGATGTATTCACTGGGTGCAGAAGCGGCATTCGGCCTCCTCTTATGCTGGAAGTGACCCATCCTCCAAACCATGTATTTTGTAAAATTTTTAGCATGTTCTGATTGAAATCAACAAAAAAGGCGGTACTGGATCCGCCAATGAAAAAAGATATAAATCCATTTAGTATTCGACAATCAATATAAAAGCCAACACGCAAAAAAATCGCATGATGATTTTAAGAATCGTACATTAGTTATAAACATGTACGTTGCTGATTTTAAAAAAGAATGTCATTAATTCTTTTATCATTTGTTTATAACAAACAAAAGAACATAAAAAACGAATAACGCATAATAGAAAACGATTAACGAATAACGCTTAACGAAAAACGGATAACGATAAACGATTAATGGATAACGAAAAACGGATAACGATTAAAACGAAACGATTCCTACAACGTTAAACGTTACCGTTTGTTTTTCCTTCATTGTTATGCGTTATGCGTTCGTTACATCTGGGTCGTTAATCGTTTTCGTTCGTTTATTGCTTGTAAGATAACGTTGTCGGTACTGTAATTATGTAATACAAAGTTTTGACCAATCGGCATTTTTAGATTTGAGTGTCTGGCGTATTTCTGTACGTGTCCATGGTAGCAGAGGAGGTGGGTTCTCTAGCTTTCGATCAACTTCTGTGGACTGTTCTTTAATGCATTCGAAAATTTATGTTATCAAAATTCTTTAAATTTCTAAAACATGGGTCCTGTAGCATCATATCTCACCCATCCTTCTACGTCTTTCGGTACATTTTGAGCATAAGAACATTTACACTCTTTGACCATATTACATTGTTTAGATTGAGGATCACTGACGAGGGTAAGTATCCGGAACGTGTATTTATGGTCCATGCTATAAATCTATCTGTTCTTAAATGATGCTGTGGAATTTAAAGACGCTAATGAATTTGAAGACGTTAAACATTGACACATTCTGTTTGTGTTGTTTGTAGAAAACCTGTTAGAAAGTGTAAGTGATTCATAAAATTTCAAGGATTTATTTCTCGGTTAATTTATCTCTCGGTTAATCACAAATTACAGATTTCGATAATGACTCTAATTGCTTTGTACACAACGTTGCCTTCCTTTCTACAGGATCCAAGATATGTCATTCTGATGTTGGATTCATTTATAAAACCGATTAAACGAACATCAAGAACTTCACAAAAACCGTCAAAATGTATAACATAACTATAGCACTGAAATATTTGATACATTTATTTAAAATTGAACAATATATGCTTCTTAGAAATGAATAATACAATGTATGACATTATATATCAATTTGTGTATTTATAGACTTTCACTCTTCCTTCGTAAAATCCACACCATAGATTATTACCCTGGATAGAAATTGACCCAGGATGTACCTTTTTATACTGAAATAGTGTACAAAGATAAATCCCCTCAGCACTCAGCATGGATATTGCACTGTTGTTAATTTCACTAAAGAGAATACGGCATTTGGAATCACATTCAAAGTCTGTAGGTGCGAATTTTGCATAATCCGGTCCTATTCCCTTACATATAAACTTCACCGTTCCATCTTTATGTAGCACGACCAGTTCTCCAATGCCTCTACAAATTCGATTGACAATGCAGATGTCAGTGTTATGATTTTCGGCTGTCCTCATCGGACATGTAAGCAGCCTTGTCTTCCCATCCTCCATGAGCTCGTACGTGTGGAACACCTTCCCTTTCCCTGTGAGAGTCATACACTGGACGACACGGCGGCTGGTCGGGACCAGATTGTAGAGGTCACCGTCATCAACCATTGTAACCAGTATGTCGTTGTTACATGTATCTGTATTACTTACGAAGATAGGTTTTAACGGTATAATATCTATTGTTGTTATCATCTCTTAATCTTTGGTGAGAACGGAGATATTACGTTCCTGTATACTCGAAAGTATTAATTCTCCACTTTTTGATAGGGTAAGGTCTGTGCATGAAGTATTCATTGTTTTCAATACCTCTCCAGCACTATCAATCAGTTTTCCATTATTGTCATTGTTGATTCCAACCCAGGCATTTGTGTCAGTAACAGGTTTCAATGACACAATGGGATAAGAATATATATCATTTGTTTCTCCTCGGGTGATTACATACATGAGCTCGCTACAGCCGGCAGAGCACGGACTGTATTACGCATGCCCTCTTTTTATATCCATTTACATATTCATCTGTGTCTCTGGGGCCTCTGCGTTTTGCGGTCTTGTTTGTGTGATGTCATCTTACAGTGAGGAGGTTGTTTTACACCACAATTGTACGTTCTTCGAGACCTCTGGGTAATTGGAGAAGTGAGAGGGTTGTGCGCACGTAATCCAGGATAACCACACCATTTGCTACTTGCGTGACAGATGGCCGTCCAAAGTCGGCACCGGATACCCATTGGTCTCGTCGGTTTATGTGTAGTCTTTTGTGTTTGATGTTTACATGTCGTGTGTCTCTTTTCCGTCTCGTGCTGTACTCGTCGTTTGTGTTTTTGCATCGGGTGTTTTGGTGTTTTACTGTTGATGCTGCAACGGGGTCTTGTTGGAGATATCTCCATAGACACGTTGTGTATTTCACCAATCATGGTCTCTAAGACCTTTACATCGATCTGACCTGGAACAACCATTGTGGTACAATTGTACTTATCGGCAATGTAGGAGAGAGCCACTTCTAGTTCATCTCTCATCTCCTGTTCCATGTCCAGAATGCCATGGTCAGGTAATGTACTGATATCCTTGTCTAGAGATATTGTCATTATATCCAGGTATTCTAGTGTCTGCTTCTCGTTTTTGTTTGTATAGTTGTATAGCTTCTTCAGATTTCTGTTCACATTCATTTACTCTGTAATCAAATAATCGATTAATTTCGTTGATAAAACTTTCCCTGGAACCGTTCAAAGCAGATTTGTTTTGAATGAAACGAACATTTGCTTCTTCTATTTTCCTATCAAACTGACGTAATGCCCTTTTCAGTCTGGTAAGTTGTTTAGAACGGATTTCTCTGCATTCCTCCGTCTTTTCTCCCACATTTTACCCAAAAATGATGGTTTTAATGAATTATTACATAAAATGTCACAATCATCTAACAAGATGATTACTTTCTATTATGATATTAGCTTTAAATGTATAGCTTTAGCAAAGAAAATGAATAAATAGAACTTTTCCAGAAATCTGTTATTTTTAGATAAAAAACAAGCATTTTGCCCCAAAATTTAGTAGAAATTATACCTTTTATGTTTCATACATGTAAGTTATGAGTGAACCTTAATAATTACTGTTCAAAATACATTCCTGCTATCATTTCAAGAAGTATTATTATATTAATTTTTTTCATTTAAAAATAGCTGATTTCTGGAGAACATTTATTGAATCTATATAATATATCATAATAGATTTAATAAATATTCTCCAGAAATCATTAAATGAAAAAACACGTTGATTTTGAATGAAATGTTAGTAAAACATATATAATCTGAAAGAATGTGAAAAGTTACACTAGAAAATAGCTTTCAATTATTGCTTTCATAATAGAGAAGGGTTCTTTAAATAAATTTACAGAAATCTGAGATTTCTAATTGAAAATAAAAGTTTCTGTATAAAAAAAAATTAATTTCGAGGATTTTGCAAAAAAATAAGAATATAAAATATATGTCATTTGAAAGAGGAGACTTTAAAGATGTTTTTTTAACCATCACTGAACGATCATAAGCAATATTGAGGAGCTGAGAAGCAGGTATAAATTAAAATTTCCTCAAATTTCTGTGAATTTTTGCAAAAAATTGACTTTTTTACCCCAAAACACACAGTAAAAATAGGAATTGGAACTTGCAACTTACTTCATCTGAAAGAGCATCAAAAATACTATATATTCACACTTTTCAATTTTTAAAAACATTACCCAAATAAAAGTTATATTTTTTTCCTATTTTCAGTGATTTTTGACTAAAAAAAACATGTTTTCCCCAAAAAGCACCACTTTTGCAATGGAAATTTCCATGAGACATTTTTTTATCTGAAAGAGCGCAAAAAATGCTACAAAGTTAGGCCAGTTTTGGAGGACCAGGGGGAGGGGGGTGCACCCAACCCAGTGATACATCCCAGACTAAATACAATTGAAAGCCAGATTTGACGTATTTTATTCCTGAAGTATTTTGAGTAAATGATTTTGGAAAGAAAGTAAACCAAAAAGTTGTCGGTATATGTGAAATGTACGATTCAACAAGGACAATATGTTTCCAGGAATTCCAAGAGTTAATTTTTTCGATCAAGCCTAACCTTCAGATTAAAATATAACAACTGTACTTGCACTAGAGCTATACAGGGAATCGACGAAACTTTAGAACAATGAGACGTGTAATGACATGACGTCACCAGATTAAGTATATTTCATTATTACCAGTATTTGTGTTCTAAGTCGATAACATCTGAAGAAACTGTGTTTGATTCTGGATTTTTTTTTTTTTTGTAATGTAGTGTTCCCCGTGACATTGGATGTTTTAAAGTGTATAAATTACTTCTTTCCAGCTCTGTCGCCTGGAAGAGGCTTATTTTGATACTTAATCAATTTGACATCATACATATTATTTGGCTATCCAGCAAACTTGTCATTTCATCCAACAGTATAATCGAAATTAAAGGAGGTTAACATCTTATCACCATCCCACCAATGCTATTTTGAAAATATATCTTATTTGGATATGCTACTGAATCGACCCTGCAGGAAATTTAGAATCACGTACACTCTGTAAAGTAAATACACAAACTTAAATTCTAAAAATAAAACCAGAGGGCGCCAGTGAAATTAGTTTTGGCGGCTTACAGAAAGCATTTTGGCTCTAAGCATTTGGTGCTCTATTGTGAGTACTGTTGAGATTATCGTCAGGGTCTTCTTTAACCGATGAGATTTAATATTCGAAACACGTGTCTGATGAATTATAAATTAGTTTGAAATTTTCTTCAAGAAGGTAGAGTTGAAATTCTTCTGCATTATTAGTATAAAATTAATATACCAATGCAGTTTTATGGTCTTTCTGTTCAGTTACAAGTACAATGCATTGAAATGTCTGTTTTACACAATGCTTACAGATTTTTCCATACTTATCACGTTAACTATGGTAAACATGTGAAGTTAAGGGGTATGCAGAACTAATCCTGTCTGTCTGTCCATCATAAACGCCTGTTTTTCTGTCCGTCCGCTTATGAAGATTTGTAAGCAGATTTCTTTCATACTATAAACCGTAGGATTTTCATACTTAATACAGACATTCCAAATAAGGAGTTTACATTTTGGTACCTTGACTTTTGACCTATAGTGACCTTGATTTGGGCCTTTGTTGATTTTCAAATTACGAAGTTTTCACACTTTAAATGGTAGGCCTTTCATATTCTATACATTTGACATTTACCCAATGTTTCATTTTAAGTTAAGATGTTTTGAACGCTAATTTCTTGCACCTCTATACCTACGGAAGCGTATTAGTGCCAGATTGACAC
>AP027106.1:28658877-28663877 GCA_028142955.1 Pinctada fucata
TTTATGAATATCACGGCCTCAGTCACCATCTTTTCAATATCTGAATTAACTTCTCTTAAATTTGACACGGAACACCACTTCAAAAGCTTCCAAAAGAACAACCTTTATCTGTCCAATACCATCATATGTTGATGATATCCATCATCATGATCTGTTCTCAATACATTGTACCTACATCTTCATAATGATGTGTAGAATGCGAGTTCTTAATCAATCGGATTGCATTCTCGATCAACTGTACATGTAATATTAATCAGTTGCTCTTCATTTCTTGAGATGTAGCTTTCCTGAGTGAATCTTTTATGTCATTGTGATTATAAGTAGGGGTAAATTGATGTTTGATGTCATCATTTAAATTTGCTCTCTGCAAAGTGATAGAAATTCTAAATTCAGAAAATAGGGCCAGAGGCGCAGCTGGAAAGGATTTTGGCTGTGTCATGTAGTCACTTTAATTGAAAGCATCATTGATGAGGATTTTTCCATCCGAAACACGTGTCTGGTGCATCAAAATTGATTTAAAACTTTCTTCAAGGAGGTAAATAGTTGGAACACTTATTACTGAACATCTGAAGTGGTTTTTTTCCAGAATATATGGGATATGATGCTACAAGACCCAGGTTTAAGAAATCTGTGACAATTTTGTAAACAGAAATTTTCGAATGCGTTTGAAGAAACGACCAACCGAAATTGATCGAACTTGGCTACATGTGCCCTCGGGGACTCGGGGACAAATGTTAAACGTCTTCATATCCATTAGCACCATTTAAAAGCAGATTAATTAACAGCATGGACCAGACATATATTCCATAGATAGTAGGCGCTTCCTTTTGAACAATGTCTCTAATGTCTCTAATTTCACCCACGTCTTTCAAAAGCTTGCTACAAGACTCCATGTACCAGTAAATTGGTTTTTTTAGATGTTGACTTGAATACACATATCTTTGTTCTAGATTTTCTGTAAAGGTTTTGCAATTTTCAAAGTCCCAACTTTCAAAACCTTCAAAAATCAAAATTTTCTCCCTCATTGGTCTTCTCCCACTTTATTTATAGGCAAGTTGCTTAATACAAATTCAGAATAAAAGACAATAAAAAACTTTCTTTTGGTACCATAATAGCTGTACCTCATACTAACTACAGTTTGAAAAAGTAAATTGCATTTTGCAAATTTTCAGCGATTTTTCATCAAAGAGCATATGTTTTTCCCAAGTTTTCGTACCAGCAAATTGCGAATCTGAATTCTGTATTATTTAAAATGAAAGGCAATAAATTTATTGTGCGTTTGGTACCAAAATTGTTTATAGCTACAGAATAAAAAAAGATATTGTATTTTCCCAATTTTCAACGATTTTTCATTGAAAATCCATAGTTTTCCCCATCTTATTGACAAGTAAATTGGTAAATTGAGCTTGAGACTTAAAGACAATTAAATTGTCATTATTTTGGTACCAATTTTGTTGATCTAGCTGCAGCATGGAAAAAGTAATTGAATTTTTCCTATTTTCAACGGTTTTCTTCGAAAAATTCCATTTTACCCCATAATTTCGAAATGCCCAAGGATGCCAGAGTGGCATCCGCCGGATTATCAAATAAGAAGGTATTGACAACACTTTCATGCAAAAACATTTTGTGCGTAACAAATTTTTGGGTTTCATGAATGGCACCTAGACTAATTGCCAAGATCCTTAGGTTATATATAAAGGAGGTGATAAGATAAAGGCCGGTTTTAGCCCTAAATCTCGTGCCGTATTTCTTCCACATAACGGTACATATGCAGACAAAATATAATCATTATTGAAATAAAATGTATTTGAAGACTTTTTGTATGTTTTGATTTTCGATGAAATACTCCCAAGATTCTTAAATGAAGGTCCAAAGAGGTAGGGGGTACTCGGGTAATAAAACTGATAATATCGACCATAAACGTAGAAATTTTAGAATATTTTGCCTGAAATGGATAAATATTAACTAAAAGATATCAAATACATCTACATTGAATATCAGAAATACATTTCGAAATTTCTATTTCCTCTTATCGGTAAAATAATGAAATCCGGAACTCAAAATGCGGTTTTATTTTGTATGTAAGGGCTATAATAGAAGCTTTTTTAGCGCGAAATACACATTGGCAGAGAAATCCACATCGCTCCTGCTTATTTCTTTCCTAATTGTTGTACATTTCATTCGATCGTATTTAGAACACATTTTTGATGGAGTAAGGAAGAAAAATAGTCAAATTTTCCATATTTAATGATCTTAAAGATCGATTCTTTTACCAATTCACCCCCTTCCTATTTTGGTTTTCCCTCTCTGGGGTAGTGTTCCCCCAGGACATACAGAACCCCACTTTTCCAGAAAATTTGTATAATGGATATACACCTCCAGTATAAGTGGCGTTCTGTATCTCCGGGGGGAACAATGCTCAAAAAAACTTTTCCGTTTTCTATTGATTTCTATGGGAAAAAGAAAAGTTTTGACCCAAATATTAGCAATATTATCCTTAATAGATCTAAAATAACTTCAGATTTTGATGGGATACTATATTTGTATTAATTTAACGAACGATTTTTCTTCAAATTTCTATTTTCAAAATTCCACTTTTTAGGGGAGATTTTCAGCTCCTTCAACTATGTAAGCGAACGTTGCTAATTTATGCAAACAGATCGAATGACAAGTGTTAATCTTGTTGAAAATATTAATTTTCTTTCTTTATAAACCGGTGATGATCGCCTTACGATGTGAATTAGGATGTAAAGTCAGGGAAACAACTGAATTTCGGGCTGAAATGTTGAAGCGATCCGAAATCAAAGTGGTTGCCAGAAATCTGCGATTGTTGACCGACATTGTTTAATAAGCGAAAGATCAAAACCAGTCAGAACTAGCCATTTTCAGAGCAATACATTTACATCTCTTACATGTCAGTATGTACGTATGCATCAGATACCATCTATGAATAAGGAGCACTTCTATAGAAACAGGGTAGGAGGGCATTCCCAGAAGGGAACATAACTTATGGTTCCAATATACAGTTTTAGCGCACTGTTCCGAAGGCGAAAAAAGTCCATGTATGCGCATCATGATTATGTTGAAGTCATTAGACTTTTAAAGCAGTTTACATAACTTTATGAACCAGACCTTAGTACAATCAAAGCATCTAGACCTACAAAAAGATGTGGAAACCAGTACAACCAGATTTGCCGTTTAATCGTTAATCATTATCGAACAATGTGAAAATGGACGTCGAGCGCATGCCTTTAATGGATGCAGTAGCCCAAGTAGTGAGGTCAATACAGCATAATGTTCTCAAAACATGATCTACATCATTTAATACTGAATTGAAAGAGAACATCAGTAGCTTTTATCATGAAAAATTATTTGAATTTTCAACATCTGAATTTTCAGATATATCCAGAAGAGTGTGACGTACCCCTCCGTCACTACCAACGTCATTAGCCCAGGACGCGCGGTACTCGCTTCGCCTTCATCTCCTATGGCTGTTTACTATATGAATCAATGGCTAAAACTGATGTCCAGTTCTCTTCTTCACATCCCTCCAAACTCATATAGACCCCAAAATTCCAAGTTTGTTTCACTAACTATGCCTTCTATACAAAATATTTAAGTCAACACATCTGACAGACACACAGCGACATACAGACAGAAAAGACAGATAAGCATGAGACGGACAAATACAAAGAAAAACAGATATATACTATATGACAATAACAAAAGCAGACACAAAGACAGACAGATAGACACAGACACACATACAGAGAATCTCACAGATAGACATACAGACAGACAGACACACAGACATATAAACACAAACAGACGTACTCACTCGTAGACAGACATGGACATATTAACATCAAAAAGACAAATACACATTACTATGATTTTCAGTATCACCTCAATTTGTCACAGCATTTCAGAAAGACAAACTAAGAGAGAGAGACAGACACCTAAACACAAAATAACAGACTGACTCAAACAAACACCCTTTCACATATGCAGACAAGTAAGAAGATAAATACATGCAGAAAGATACATGCTGAAAAACTCACAGACACACGCAAAGACAGACACACACTGGACGATATCCAGACAGAAAGGAAAAGAGACACAAAAAGATATACAGAGGCACTCACCCACAGATAGACAGACACTAATAAACATACACAGATAGACAGACAAGACAGACACACACATACGACAAACATAAAAACCATCAAAGCACAGATACACTGTCAAACAGACACACACAGACGGACGGACAAACACACACAATGATACAGACATGTTAATAGACACACGTACAAACAGATAAGTCTTTTTATTGAAAGAAAGGAGAGGACATACATAAAGACAGACACAGACAGATAGACAAACAGACAGATACAAAGACAAATAATTTAAGACAAACTGAGTAAGCTTTTCGAGTTGGGTCCATATCATTACCCATCATTCATTCAATCAATTCAAAGAAGATCAGACAGCACTCACAATAGAGCACGAAATTGACCAGCAAGCTAGAGGTGCATCCCCTGTCTAGCTAGCGGCAATTATTAGGGCAGATTCATAAAATTTTCTGGCTCTCTACTGCTCGCCAATTGACCCTTCCGAACGCGGGAAAAAAAAGGAGAAATTCCATGACGTCACAATGCAATTTCCATGTTTGACCGAGGTTCGAAGCTTGTTTGTCCGAGGTAAACAGATGGTAAAAGCATTGTAACGTCACGAAATTTTGCATTTTTTTCCCGCAGTCGGAAGGGTCAATTAATATTTTCTTTCAAATAGTATAATTAATCTGAGTTATTTCATATCCATATAATTGCAAATATACAAAGGCATTTAATAGAATATAAACTCCAAATATGATTATACTTAAAAAGAGGAAATAGACAGCATTTTCTGACAATTCAAGTCCAAATGCTGGCTCGATCGCTTCTGCTCGCCAGTTATTTATTTCAAATCTACGTATAAGTACATTTTAACTCTACTAG